>CAEGAF010119873.1:0-10050 GCA_903067075.1 Micropoecilia bifurca
GGATAAAAGGACCAACACAACCAATAGGACATATTGAGTATTTAGTGGGACACCAACATGCAGAAGCCTCATCTGACGGTTCATCGCCCTCCTGGTCCGCGGTACAAAAAGGTGGTCAGGCTGTGACATGTGACCTCTGACCCTGAAAGTAAAGTCCAGAAAACAAAGATGAGGACAGATCAAGTCTGTCCTCATCTTTGTTTTAGCCAGGATTTCAGGAAAACCTGGAATCTTTCAGGACTGAGATTCTGGCTGAAGTCCTGAGTTTTTCTGCTTCCTTATGACAGCAGCAGGTTTTTATTTAAATGGACTTTATTAAATTTGTATTAAAATACAGTTTATGAGCCACTGAATGAGAACTAGTTCATGTTGTTACCTGAAACATAGATCAGAATGTTCAAATATTGAACTATGAACATGAACCCATTCATAACAAATCGATAACAAAACATGTCAGAATAAATTTCACTACAACGCTATAAACTACAGATTTACTCTAGAAATATTGTTCATTTAGTTTTTTATCGTTGGACTCTCATCTGTCTCCTGCTTCCTCTAGTGGCGTCTCCAGGAAGCAGGATGGACAAGAGTCTAGAGGACAGGAAGAGGCGTCTCCCTGCAGCGTCCGAGCCATTTCAGTCACTGACCCTTTCTTCAGATCAGACAGATGCTAGCATCCATGGCTAGCGGCTCCACCCGGTTGCTAGCATCCATTGCTAGCGGCTCCACCCGGTTGCTAGCATCCATTGCTAGCGGCTCCACCCGGTTGCTAGCATCCATTGCTAGCGGCTTCACCCGGCTGCTAGCATCCATTGCTAGCGGCTCCATCTGGCTGCTAGCGTCCAGGGCTAGCGGCTCCATCCGGCTGCTAGCATCCATTGCTAGTGGCTCCATCCGGTTGCTAGCATCCATTGCTAGCAGCTCCACCCGGTTGCTAGCATCCATTGCTAGCGGCTCCATCCGGCTGCTAGCATCCAGGGCTAGCTCCATCCGGCTGCTAGCATCCAGGGCTAGCTCCATCCGGCTGCTAGCATCCAGGGCTAGCTCCATCCGGCTGCTAGCGTCCAGGGCTAGCTCCATCCTGCTGCTAGCGTCCAGGGCTAGCGGCCCTCCCAGGTCAAACAGTTGGTCCAGGTTGACGGTGGAGCCGCTCAGGAAGTCCCCGCGGTCCTCGTCCTCCGGCCAGGGTGTCTCCAGGAAGGCGGTTGCTAGGAAGGTCTCCTCGTCCAAGTCGGTGCCACTCTTGGGCGTAGGATGGTCGGCGGCGGCCATGATGGGGCTCAGAGAGTCGCCCCCATCCAAACTCAGCTCCCCCCGCAGGGCCGAGTCCAGCAGGCCGTCCCAGTCGAAGGGGCCCTTCAGGGGCCCGGTCTCCCTCTGTTCGTCCACGCAGAGCAGCGGGGACACGCAGCGCCGCGCCGCCTCGGAGGCGCCGCCCTGGGATGCCGGCTTCCTCTTGGTGCCGCGGCGGCCGGGGCCCGGGGGCCGCGGGCCCGGGGGGCCGCGCTCAGACAGGCGGGGGTCCCGGCGCGGCTCGGGCGGCGGCAGGTGGATCCGGAGCGGCGGCGTGCGGCGCGTCCGGTGCGCGCCGCTCAGCAGCCGCTCGGCGTAGGGCGGGTCGATGCGCCAGAAGCCGCCTTTGCCCGGCTCGTCTTTGCGGCGCGGGACTTTGATGAAGCACTTGTTGAGCGACAGGTTGTGGCGGATGGAGTTCTGCAGGGAGACACTGGGAGTCAGGGCAGGAAGGTGACCTCTGACCTCTGTTAAACATTGTCTGCCCAACAACAACAAAACGCTGCAAGACGTCAGAGCTGCTGAGCCAATGGCGCGTCAATCATTCCCAGGGAGGCGGAGCCTAACAGGAAACCTGCTGCCAGGGACGACTTTGACTAGGACGTTTTGCAGAGGGGAAAACTATGACAGACTGTTTGATTAACACTTTACTGGTGTTGCTTTCCCTAAATAATGATCTGTTAACACAGATGATGGCAAATAATATTATTTGTCCGTTATCATCTGTTATCTATCAGTTATTGTCTATTAGGGTTCAGCTTAACTCAATAATTGACCAGCTGACCCTGTGGGGGGTTAAGGCTGTCTGGGCCAGCAGGGGGCGCTGTGATCAGCTTCCGCTATGACAGCAGATAAACTCCCACCCCCCCCTCCAGCTGCATCCTGCATACAGTGCGGACTGTGTGAGGTGTGTGTGACGTCACGCCGCTACCTGCCAGGTGGGGTCCGCGTGCCGGTAGTAGCAGAAGTTGTCGGTGATCCACTGGTAGATGGAGGCCAGGCTGAGCTTGCTGCGCTGACTGGCCTGCATCGCCATGCAGATCAGCGTGGCGTAGGAAAACGGCGGCTTGACGTCCGGGTTGCTGCGGTAATCCACGTCGGCCGGGCAGTGGCCGCGCGCCGCCAGCCCCGGCGGGACGCGCATCCGGCTGAAGGCCGCCGCCGTCGGCTTCCCGGGGGTCCGCGGCGACCCGCAGCAGGAGGCGGGGTCCGCGGCCAGCGGCGAGGCGGGGCCGCCGGGGCCGCCGGGGCCCAGCTGCTGGCCCTGCTGCGGGCCCGCAGCCCCCAGGATGGAGAACTCCTGCAGCCACTGCAGGTTGGTCAGGCTGTCATCCAGGGCGCAGCTGCAGGGCGCCCCGCAGGCCCCGCAGGCCCCGCAGGCCCCGTCGGGGCCCCCCGGGCTCAGACACAGCATGGCTCCCCGTCCTGGTTCGGTTCTGCTGCTCGGTCCTCCAGGCAACCTGGGCGCTAAAAGTGGAGAAGAGAAACATTCGTGTTTTAATGACTGCAGGCCGTTTGGCGCATTTCTTTGCGCTGCGTTTCCTCCGCTAACGGCTGGAAACTACGAGAAACTCTGATGATCCCACTGAAAAGATGAAATATTAAAGTGTGACTTATTGTCCGCTCCTCTGGTTCTCGGGACATTTTCCCCGCTCTGTCCTGATCGCCAGCCTCGTTTATGGCATTAATAATTAATAAAACCACTTTGACTCTAAATAACAGCCAGTAAAAGTTTCAGTTTGGACATTTCAGGAACCAGAACCATGCAGTGGGTCCAGAAACTCACCTCCAGGAAAAACCTTTAGATCCCCCACAAAACAGTTTGGTGAACTTTAAACCCGGACCTTCGGTCTGCGCCAATCCCGCTCCGGTCTGCGCTGCTCTGCGTGTCGCCGGGCGCCAGTTTAATACCTGCTGACGGAGGTTTGTCCCGGAACCATGGTAACGGGACACCCCCAGTAAACAGCTTCCCGCTCCCCCATTGGCCGGCCGGTTTCCATGGCGCTGCCTTTCTAACCACCCTGCAGCTGACCGGGAGGTTCCCAACCTGAGGCCCGGGGCCTCTCCAGGGGCCCAGCTGGAGTCTGACTGGAACAGAAACTCAGACATACATTAATAATAAAACTCCCCTGGTAAAAACATTATAGTTTAGTAAACTTCAAACATACTTACATTTGTGAAAGTTCACTTTAAGTATACTAATTATTAGGTGTACTACCTATAAGTATATCTGAAGTATATAAAATACACTTGTACCAATTTCAAAATTAGCACTTTAAACACACTTTAACCTAATTGTACCAAAATACACTTTTAATATATTAAATTAAAGTATAATTTAAGTGAGCAAAATCTGAATGAATATGTATGAACTTTAAAGTGCCTTAATAATCTTTTACTATTTATTAAAATTGCAAACAATAAAACAGGATAATCATGATGTAATTTTTAAGAAAGTATCCAATCAATGTTCAGATGTGTGACGTAAAACCTTATAATCAACGGCATCAGATCCAGTTCTCAGTCCAGACCAGAAGAACCTCCAGTGAAAACGGACCGAACCGTTTCTGACTGGATCTGATGCGGATCAGAGGGAAGAACAGTTCAGTTGAGACCTTTGACCTCCAGATGGACACGTCCAGCTGAACCAGAAGGTTCTGAGGCTTCAGGTTCAGCTGCTGGTCCAGAGGAATGTTGTGCTGGTTCTGACCCGGTTCTGGGTCCATGTTGATGTTGCTGTGTCTGCAGACGGCGCTCCGGGTCAGAACCAGATGGTATTAGCTGCTTCATCCCCTCCAGAACCAGAACCCATCGGGTCAGCAGCAGCTAACGGTTTGTCTCCTCCCTCAGAGGGTGACGGCCAGGAACAGGCCGGCCCCGCCCCCCCAACGGCCCCGCCCCCCAAACGGCCCCCCCAAGGACCCCGCCCCCCAACGGCCCCCCAAGGGCCCCCCCAACGGCCCCGCCCCCCCAACGGCCCCCCAAGGGCCCCCCAAGGGCCCCGCCACCCCAACGGCCCCCCCAACGGCCCCGCCCCCCCCAACGGCCCCGCCCCCCCCAACGGCCCCGCGGGGCCGTTTGCTGTTAAGCAGATAAATTAATATCTCCATGTCTAAGTTTGACTGAGATAACAGGATTATCCTGCAGCGGCTGAGAGTCACATGGTGAAGAACAATAATCTTTTGCCCTCCAGCATTGTGTGAAATTTCCTTAAGTAAACAGCAACATTCAGGGTCCAGATTTGTTCGTCTGATTATAATTAAGTCTCCAGCTACGAGCCGCTGGCAGCGACTCGTCCTCAAACCGGCGGAGGACGAACCTGCCGCACCAATCAGCTCAGCCTGGATCGCTCAGGACGCCAAGCCGAAACAAAGGCCTCACACGGATCCCAGGAGAACCCAGGAGATCCCAGTAGAACCCAGGAGATCCCAGTAGAACCCAGGAGATCCCAGTAGAACCCAGGAGATCCCAGGAGAACCCATGAGATCCCAGTAGAACCCAGGAGATCCCAGGAGATCCCAGGAGATCCCAGAAGAACCCAGGAGATCCGAGGAGAACCCAGGAGATCCCAGTAGAACCCAGGAGATCCCAGGAGATCCCAGGAGAACCCAGGAGATCCCAGTAGAACCCAGGAGATCCGAGGAGAACCCAGGAGATCCCAGTAGAACCCAGGAGATCCCAGGAGATCCCAGGAGATCCCAGTAGAACCCAGGAGATCCGAGGAGAACCCAGGAGATCCCAGTAGAACCCAGGAGATCCCAGGGGACCCCAGGAGAACCCAGGAGATCCCAGTAGAACCCAGGAGATCCGAGGAGAACCCATGAGATCCCAGTAGAACCCAGGAGATCCGAGGAGAACCCATGAGATCCCAGGAGAACACAAGAGATCCCAGGAGAACCCAGGATATCCTAGGAGAACCCAGGAGATCCAAGGAGATCCCAGGAGAACCCAGGAGAACCCAGTAGATCCTAGGAGAACCCAGGAGATCCAAGGAAATCCCAGGAGATCCCAGGAGAACCCAGAAGATCCCAGGAGATCCCAGGAGATTCCAGGAGATCCCAGGAGATTCAAGGATAACCCAGGAGATCCCAAGAGATTCAAGGAGAACCCAGGATAACCCAAGAGATTCAAGGAGAACCCAGGAGATTCAAGGAGAACCCAGGAGATCCCAGGAGATTCAAGGAGAACCCAGGAGATCCCAGGAGATCCCAGGAGATTCAAGGAGAACCCAGGAGATCCCAGGAGAACCCAGGAGATCCCAGTAGATTCAAGGACAACCCAGGAGATTCAAGGAGAACCCTGGAGATCCCAGGACATTCAAGGAGAACCCAGGAGATCCCAGGAGATTCAAGGACAACCAAGGAGATTCAAGGAGAACCCAGGAGATCCCAGGACATTCAAGGAGAACCCAGGACATTCAAGGAGAACCCAGGAGATCCCAGGAGATTCAAGGACAACCAAGGAGATTCAAGGAGAACCCAGGAGATCCCAGGACATTCAAGGAGAACCCAGGACATTCAAGGAGAACCCAGGAGATTCAAGGAGAACCTAGGAGATCCCATGAGAACCCAGGAGATCCCAGGAGATTCAAGGAGAACCCAGGAGATCCCAGGAGAACCAAGGAGATCCCAAGAGATCCCAGGAGATTCAAGGACAACCCAGGAGATTCAAGGACAACCCAGGAGATTCAAGGAGAACCCAGGAGATCCCAGGACATTCAAGGAGAACCCAGGAAATTCAAGGAGAACCCAGGAGATGCCAGGAGATTCAAGGAGAACCCAGGAGATCCCAGGAGATTCAAGGAGAACCCAGGAGATTCAATGAGAACCCAGGAGAACCCAGGAGATCCCAGGAGATTCAAGGAGAACCCAGGAGATTCAAGGAGAACCCAAGAGATCCCAGGAGAACCCAGAAGATCCCAGGAGAACCCAGGAGATCCGAGGAGAACCCAGGAGATCCCAGGAGATCCCAGGAGAACCCAGGAGATTCAAGGAGAACCCAGGAGATCCCAAGAGATTCAAGGAGAACCCAGGAGATTCAAATAGAACCCAGGAGATCCCAGGAGATTCAAGGAGAACCCAGGAGAACCCAGGAGAACCCAAGAGATTCCAGGAGAACCCAGGAGATCCCAGGAGAACCCAGGAGATCCCAGGAGAACCCAGGAGAACCCAAGAGATCCCAGGAGATTCAAGGAGAACCCAGGAGATCCTAGGAGATCCCAGGAGAATCCAGGAGAACCCAGGAGATCCTAGGAGATCCCAGGAGAATCCAGGAGAACCCAAGAGATCCCAGGAGAACCAAGGAGATCCCAAGAGATCCCAGGAGATTCAAGGACAACCCAGGAGATTCAAGGAGAACCCAGGAGATCCCAGGACATTCAAGGAGAACCCATGAAATTCAAGGAGAACCCAGGAGATGCCAGGAGATTCAAGGAGAACCCAAGAGATCCCAGGAGATTCAAGGAGAACCCAGGAGATCCCAGGAGAACCAAGGAGATTCAAGGAGTACCCAGGATATCCCAGGAGATTCAAGGAGAACCCAGGAGATTCAAGGAGAACCCAGGAAATCCCAGGAGAACCCAAGAGAACCCAGGAGAACCCAAGAGATCCCAGGAGATCCATGGAGATCCCAGGAGAACCCAGGAGATCCCAGGAGAACCCAGGAGATCCTAGGAGAACCCAGGAGATCCAAGGAAATCCCAGGAGAACCCAGAAGAACACAGGAGATCCCAGGAGAACCCAGGAGATCCCAGGAGATTTAAGGATAACCCAGGAGATCCCAAGAGATTCAAGGAGAACCCAGGAGATTCAAGGAGAACCCAGGAGATCCCAGCAGATCCCAGGAGATCCCCTCACCTGGGAAAAGACTGATGTTTCTATGGACGTGGCCTTTTAGGATCCCTTTACCAAACCAGAAAGTAAACAATGCGATAATCTTAAAGAACCACAAATCTTTGCAAAATACTATCCGATTCCGTAAAACAACCATTAAGATCTCGGGAATAACTAATTAGAAAGACTTTATTGGTCTAATATGGTCTGTTGCCTTTTTAAAGTTAATCTTCAAAACATGTAAATTACCAGAACTTGTCCTGACTTGTTGCTTCAGAGGTTGAAACTCGTCAAAAGAAGATCGAAATAGATCTTGATGTGTCAGATTTCACAGCAAAGATGAATCCCTGAAATAAATGTTGAAGAGTCTTGGGATTAAAAATGAAATGTTTAAAAAGGTCGACTGGCTGTGTAGTTTTTCACATATTCCTCATATTGTGATATTTCACACAGTTATCCACAGAAACTATAGCAACATCTTTTGAACTGTTTCTGTAAAGTTACACTTTATTTCATAGCTCATTTACAGAAGACATGGCCACCGCAGATCTATGTGTCATTTCTTCATTATTGTTGATATTTTTCTCGTAATTTAACTAAACGTCTTTATTCTTTTCATCAAGTGACTCTAATTCTCAACCATATGAGAAACAAATGAAAAAACAATTGTCTTCTATACTTTTACATCAGAAACAGGTTAAAATCTTCACTCGAACTGAGATTCTGAAAGTATCACCAGTTAATGCAGGTTTGCTTCCTAGTGTGTCATTAGATGGTAACCAGTAACATCTCAGCTGTCGTCATAGTTTAGTGGTTAAAACGGCTAAACTCTGAACTCAGTGACTCTGGTACCAGTTTAGTTAGCAGCACTAACTAACGTCTGCTTCCCTTTTTGGACCAGTTTCTTTTATTGTCTACAAAAATAAATATAATTCACTTGTTGCCAACATTTTGGAGATAATTTTAACAGGTTTCCAGACAAACTTTAACTGTGAGAATATTGTCAGATTAACAAGTTGCAGCTTTGCTTCTGCAGCCGAGTGAAGTTTTAAAGTGAAATCGAAACAATGTGGCTTCCATTAAATGAGCAATGAATTAGTTTGCATGATATTATAACTGTTTAAATTTATTGATATGTTTGCAGAGCAGGTCAGTCTACATAAGACTGAAAAGATGTAAATGATCGTCCTGCTGGGTGATAATACAAGTTCTGACTGTTTAGTACCGTCTCCTCTACAGTGGCGTATTTTAGTGACCTTTTAATGTTTTCTTCAATATTCCTTCATACCATTATATTTTGAAGCTCTTAGAGAAACTAGAGACATTTTCATGTTTTTTTACATTTGTCTCGTTTTGATCAGGAAACGACAAAGCCACCTAATGTTTTACAAACATCTGCGTTAAGGACCCCGTTTGACGTCACTAGTTCATCTTAATGCGGCTCGTTTTGTTTTAATTTGATTTTCTTTCTTCAACAACTTGCAAACTGTTTCCCAGTAGAGAAAACAAGACAAACACTGTAGATATGACTCATAGTCTGTTGTTTATCTGACATGGAGGAACGTTGATTATTATAATTTCACCACCAACAACATTAGATGTTAACTTTATATCATTTAGATGAGATTTATTACAGTACAACTTATCGACATTACTTGATATTCCTCTATTTGGACACCAACACCATCAGGTATGTGAGTAACATTTTATTCAATATGATGACGACAGCGCATTGTTTAGCGACACTTACTGTGGTTAGTAAGTGTTAAACAATGCGACACTATTTACCTTTTGCTTACCCGTAATGTTAACAACTCGCATTACAGGAACTTGAGAGTCAATTCCAAAGTTTTTCTGATCAGTGCTGGTTACAAGCAGAAACGATCTACTCAGGTTTACATTGCGGCTATTTATGAGTTAGAATGAATGTTTTCTGGTGAACCTGAACGAGAACGAGATTGTTACTCATTGATCTGTTTATGCTCAAATGCGGTGTTTTCGAAGCGCAATGAATGCGGTTCTTTAGAAAATTGTTTTGAAACATCATTTTCACATATTATTTCACATACATGTATTTGCGTCAAATGGGATTAATAGTAAAGTTTTGCAAACGGTTTTTTCACGCAAGTAGCATTTTTCAACAGGCATCGACGCAGCCACCTACAATTTGGAAACATCTGCGGTGCGCGTAAGTTTGAACCAGTTGATTTAGCCACCAGTTGACCCATAACACCGGCCTTCAACTTCAACACCTGGACAGCAAACAAGCAGCTGGAACCCAAACGGCCCCATCGAGTCTGGGAGTCCAGGGAAAACCAGCTTCAAACGTCACCAGACGGGTGAAGGTGACATGTGGACCTCGGTCTCAGAGACGCTCAGCTGAAGTCAGGTCTGCCATGTTGGCGCTAACCTGTGGATCCTAAACCTCTGAGAAACTCTGGCGGGAGACATTTCTTCAAAGGGACCTTGTGAGTGAGTAAAGACTGAAAACAGGGTTTGTTGTTTGGTTTCACTGTAGAGTATTTAATTATGCCGTGTAACCATCGTAAAACATAAAGATAACTCTTATCGCGGGTTATATTGTGGATGCTAACGGTGGAGCTATCTATGATTTTGAATTTGCCGTCAAACCGGAACATTAACAACTTAACCCTCTTCGTCCGCCGTGATTGTTGCTATATAAAGATAGACCATCATGCACCGCTCTCGCCTATTGTCGCTGATTTAGGGCGGCCATCTTGGAGAGCTCGACGCTCCACTCGTTACGTTTCAAGTCCACCTCGCTGCAGCAACAGGAAGGGGCGGGACGGACCGCTGTCAGCCTCATACCTTATATGGAAATGGGACCATTGCACTCCGGAAGTGAAGGGGGCGCTATTTCCTGTATTATCCGCGGTCTCCCGTTTTTATTTTCTTTTTAAATCTG
>CAEGAF010119880.1:0-51391 GCA_903067075.1 Micropoecilia bifurca
ACTGCACAGTAATTTCCCGGCTGGGATGAATAAAGTACTTCTATTCTATTCTATTCTATTCTATTCTATTCTATTCTTGAATGTACTGGTTCTAGGTAGATCTAAATCTGATTATATGACTGCACTAGTTAATACTGGACTAATTTTAAATAAATCTGTATTGGGACTTTATAAATATATTCAATTAAATTTCCTTTTGTAAGTGTTAATTTTCTGACTTTGTAAACACATCCTGTCTGAATTCAAATCGGAGGGAGTCAATTGCAATCAGAAGCACACACACATTCAGGCATTCAGACCAGAGGTTGAGAGGTACAGGGCACAAACAACGTGCGAGTGCTGATTGATAAAACTTATTTGCTACATACGTCAAAAATCCTGTGTCCAATGTAAAAGAAGGTGGAAATGAAGAAACTGTAGTAGGTATATGGCATGTCGACGTTGTAATCTGACTTCTAAAACAAAGTATCAAAAACCAGTACCGACAGCTTAGGCGTAGTTTGTCTTTGTGGTCTCTAGGGACACAAAAGAAAGCAATATATTTTCATAGCTGAATGCTTTGCTGGATCCAAAATCCTGTCCTGGTCAAAGTTCTGCAGTTACTTGGCCGACCTTGAATGCGGAAATGTCTCTTTTATTTTAAATCATTTGCACAGCTACACATTAGATATGTATAGACATGAACATGTACTTAGCTAGTAGCTCCTTGTAAGGGTCAGTGGGGCTGTGTAGAGGGAAAGTGCAGGAAAATGTCTCACAACTGGGGTTATAACATCTTGTTTTCAATGAAAAACATCAGCTTTAAACATTTTAAATCTAAAACGTTTTTGATGAACGCTGAAATTTAACAGAAGATACCACTCCTGATGCTTGCAGAAAAACATTTTCTGATTATTTAACATAATGAGGTGGTAACAGAACCTGTCTGTTTTTATCAAGGAAAACAGCCATTCCTTATTTCTTCATTCAACAGAAAATTGTTGGAAAAATATTTTCCAGGGGTTGTTCCAGCAAAGCAACATGAGCATTTTTTTCTCATGCCATTGTAACCTTAGAATAATCTAAAAAGTATTTTTGCCAAAGATAAACAATTTCCATTGGCTGATAAAAATAATTGAATAACAAGTTTGACTCAGGCTCAATGATTTATTAATTTATTTTTTTGTACATGTACTAAATTCAAACAAAATATATGGTTCTCTTTACCTCTTCCTTCAAGAACATTGATAAATCTTGACTGCACTGACTCGTGTTGTATTTTTTTAAAATCCACCTTATGTGGATTTAGTATTCTGAGAGCTTTAAATAATAAGTTATCCAGTTGTATCGAATGGCTTTGTTCTTTTCCAAGTGCCGAGTAAATCCTGTTCTCCAGAAGATTATTTGATAATTCCACAGAGTCTGTTATGCTCTCTGTCACTGCTATAACTCATTGGGATGCACACTTTGCAAGGTAAACACTGTTCTAAAGGATCCTAAATGAGGTAATCCAGCTGTGGCCTCTCCTCCTCCTGCCTAAGGCAGGATTTTGAATGCGAGAACTGTTACACTCCCTCTTTTATGTTAATCTGCAAAATGAGAACCACATGTCTGGCAAAAAGTGCCACAGAGAACACTGACAGAATGCTCTTTCACAGGGTGGATGTTATAGGACCTGACAGGGCAGCTAGCAGATTGGCTTAAAGGCAAGAGGCACAGAGTCTTGGCACGATCTTGTCGGATCCGGGGTGGTTAGATACAGTAATTTCATAAAGTTGACAGTTGGCAATTTTAATTAACTGGAGCGTAAGATACAAGTGTGCTTAATAACAATTTATGGTTACACTTCAACAGTCATTCGCTCATATTTTGTCCAACTGATTTTTCCTGTTGCATTAGAATGCGAACCGAAATCGTAATTTTATATGCCGTGGGTTGGGTCGCAGAAAAAGATTTTAATGTTAAGCTCCCATTGCTGCTAACATGTTAAGAGTAACAGTCAACCAAGAAGTTCGCCTTCAGTTTGGTTCGAAGCCTGCTGGGCACAATGAAAGAGTCGTTTTGGGAGAAAGGAATGAACTATAAATGCCACAATCAGTATGTGGTCCCAATCAAAAAATTTAGAAACTCGACTTTCAAAATCTGGTGCACTGTTTGTAGTTTAATGGCAGCTGTGTCTATTCAGTTGAGTGGCTAACACTGTAGGCACATTTTGTGCAGACATGATTTTAAAAAATGACCTGCTGTCCCATGTGCAGCATTTTTGTTTCAATCTAATGGTTGCACTTTTTTCACATTCTGTAATGACATTTAGAGTGAAAAAAGATTGGATTGGCTGCTGGAGCTTCCTGAGTATATGGCTGTGCTTAGGAAACTTTCTGTGGGGATAAGCAGGACCTAGAGTCAGCATATGGCAAACTTTGAATGACTCAGATCTGTTTTGGCCAGAAAAAAGAATCCAGATTCTTGTTGGTTCAGTGTTTGTGAGCATCTCCAGCCTGGTATTAGATGCCTAAGTCGGCCCTGTTCTAAGCTTATTATAAGTACCAACATGGTTTATGACTGCACAGACAAATGGTGTTCCTTTTAATTCCTACTGTGAATTTTTCAAGAATCAAAGTTTATTTTCTACCTGGTTTTTATGCTTTCAACTTAAGTCTGAGTTATTAAGAAAGGAATGAACTATGAATGTTACAATCAAACTGTGGTCCCAAAAAAGAAATTCAGGAACTCGACTTTCAAAACCTGGTGCACTGTTTGTGATTTTATGGCAGGTGTGCCTTACTCAGTTCAGTTTGTCTAACACAGATTGGAAAATCCTGTGAGATTTCAGGATTTCAAATGCCAGCTTTCATTTAAAAGAACAACAATCTTGGACTGTGTCTTTGTCTACCTACCTTACCTTGTTTGTCAAAGTTTTTTAACACAGCTCTTCTGGTCAAATCATTGATTTCCTGTCTGACTGTATATTACAACACAGCCTTCTTAAAGCACCAATAAGCTCCCAGATGTGTTAGTCTAATTAAATCTATAGTGTGGTTTACTTCTTTGACAGCCCATTCTTTGACTTATCAATCTCACCCTTGAAGCACACTTGTATTCACTCTGTGTAATTGAAAGATTTCTCTGGAGGTTCTCCAGACTTTAATGTGTCTGGTATTTGCAGCTCAGGGTTATTTGCCTATTTCTTTTGCACTTCTATTACATTAGCCTTGTTGTTGTGATTCATGGCAGCGATAGATCTTTTAAAAGGCCAAACAACCAGCTATTACAGTTATTGTTTCCCTGAATAGCGTGCAATTTCAGTTTTGCCCTACGGATTGAAAATGGGAATAAGGTTTATATACTTTTGAATGTGTGTGAAGTTGATCCTAAAATGAAACTGTAACTGAGAACACCATTTAGTGCACATTAGATTAGGTACAGTGATTTTTAAGGGCAGCTTCTAAATAAACTTGACATTTTCTATGAAAGTATTGGCAGTACGTTCTCAATGGAAAAAGTATTTCTTGTGGATGCAACTCTGAATACGATGGAAAAACTTCCAAAAACATTGCACCTTCCCTACTGATTACAGGAAAAAAGGTAAATGCCCTTTTTTAGATAGAAATTGTTAATGATAATTTGGTAACACAAAAAAAGAGACCAGTGAACAACAACCCAATCCCACCTTAAGCTTATTCAACAATTCATATGACACGACATGCATAGAAATGTGCCCAGTTTTACATTTGGTGACCCTTAAATGGCACAGATCAAAGACATCTTGATATTAGACAAAAATAAACAGAGTCAATAAAAAGAGAGGTTTTTAAAATGAGGACGTCATTCATCAATGAGAAAGAAAGCTTTTCCACACATACTAGCCTTATATAAAAACATTTTTGCCCACCTTGTTAAATCACAAATTAACTAATTAACTACATTTTTTTGGATTAATTTCAGTAAGATTTTTTGAGCTGCAAAACATTCACATATGATGGAGATTACCTGGATATCAGACATCAGTTTATACCCTTGCGCTCAAATGAAATCAATTTACACTGTAGACAAATGATGAAAAGCATAACAGAAAGTTTTGGCTCGAAAGAAAACAAAAAAAAAGGCAGAGAGGCCTAGTCAAAGTCTGGAACTCAAATTTGATTTACCTGCAGTGGTATGACCTCAGATAAGATCATTTATATTGGAAAACCTTCCAACGTGGTTGAAGCAAAACTATTCCAAAAAAGATGAGCTTGTCAAAATTACTTCACATGAAAGAATTATGACCAATTATGGCAAACACTTCATAGCATTTGTTGCTACCACAACCAGTTATTAGATCTAGAGGAAAATTAATTTTTTGGAGTGGATAGTGTTTTTCCCCCCCTAATCAGTGAAAGAGTCACTTGAAAACTAATTTTTGTATTTACTTAGGCTATATTTGCCTTGTATTGAAATTTGTTTAATTTGTTTGAAACACTTAAACATGACAAAAAAGCCCAAACAGAAGAAATGTGCAGGAGAGCACATACTTTGACACATAACCGTACCTAGTTTTTGTAGAACTGTACCAATTTAAATGATCTATCTAAATAGACAACTTTAAGCAAGAGCATCAATGCTGTTTATCTAACTTTGCACCAACCACGACCAACTGCAAGTGCAGCAAATGGACAGCCAGATGAGAGACGAGTGAAAACGAATTGAGGAAGGGTCTCCTAATGTGAGAGGGCAGCCAGTGGCTGGGAGTTTACATGTGTAACCCATTTAACAGAGCTACACCATGGGAAACGTTTACCGTACGCTTGGCTCCAATTTCCATAAGATGAATTCAGTATGAAATAATAACAAAACTGCAGCATTTGTTAACAGGATCATGTTTCTCCACTTATACATGTCTGTCTATTAATAATACTAAAAGGCTCAAGACCGAAATGTTTTCCTATAGCCGATCTTGTCCTCAGAAAAGGTTGGTGCTTAAGAAGTTGTCTGGGTTTAAAATAAACCTTGCTTAAGCTCATAGGCCTCAATCTGCTTCAAAGAGTCATATGAGAGCATTGTTATCCTTTTGGGAAGGTAAAGTATATAGTGGATGGGTTTTTCATTTCCCCTTAATTTTTTTCCCATTACCTGTAATGCCTGACAGCCAGCCAATGTCTTTGTCTGAATCTGGGTGGTCACCACAAGTGGCGGAAAAGACTAAATTGTATTTGCTTGGACATAATTCCACCACCAAATGACAATTGCCTTTTCACCCATGCATGTCCACTTCTGTGCAAGATATCTTGCTAAATTGCATGTAAAGAAACATGTCATAGTTGACATTTTAAAAAAAAATCTGCATATGTGATACTGGAAACTGCAGAAAACAAGGTTTATTTTTAATTAAAGAATTGTATGTATTTTGCATTCTGTTCTTAATTTAATAAGTTTCACTCACTGACTGATGATTGGCTAAGATATTTAAAGTTATGTACAGAAACAAAATTATTACTTACCAAAAATCTCACTATGGGTTTAATTATGAATCAGTAAGATACATATATCACTTTTGAAATTTCAGTAGTAAAAAATGTCTGTAATTTGCATTCTTAAAATGCTTTATTCAGTTGATTTATTTTCTCTTCATTTAAAAAGAACTGACTGCTCAAAAGCATGAAATATAATGTTCTGACAAGGTCAATGTTTCAGGTAGCATTATGAGCCTAATAACTTATTCAGTTTGTCACTTTAGTTTTCTTTTTAACATGCTCCACATTTTTTTAGTGCAATTTTGTTTTGATATTTTTAAATTTCTTCAGTGTAAGCAACAAACTGGTTCACATATTTTCCAGATAGTTTTGGAAAACACACAAGCAATGACAAGAAAAAATGTTGTTCATTGTAGCAATATTTAAAAGCAAATATTTAAACTTGATTGACATATTTTTTTCTTTTGGTTTATTGCAAACAGAGAGCACAGCAAATTTGCAGTAGCAATCTATCCAAATACTGGAAAAAAGACAATTTTTTCATGTCAAAAACATAGTTTTGCTACAAAAGATGCATGTGGCTGCATCTGTTATTTTAGAGAAACATCTGAGCTGCACAGAATAGATCACTGGTATAAAGAGTGTAACCTCATTTATATAACAGATTAGATACCAAAGCCCAAGCTGATTTTTTTTTATCAATTTGTAAAGTACACAAGTAAGCTATAAAATACCTTGGCTACCCCAGGGTTTTTTAATAAAAAACACATTTTATCTTAAGGGATAAAACAACCTAGTTTGACTCACAATAACCTTTTAAGAAATGCAAAACAATGGGGACATGAGTGTATCATTTTTGGAAGTCTTAAAAAATGTTACCAGTTTTTGATATTTAGTACTACACTCTTTTCCATGGTAGACATTTATAAACGGCAAGACTTTGCTAAACTGATTATCAAAAGAAAGAAAAAAATTGTTAATCTAAACCATGTAAATGAGGGAAAGCTTTTGTGTTTAACCTCAGATAAATACACTTCAACCTAAATTGAAGGGCTTGGGATAGTCTTAAAATTCAAAGGTCAAATCCATTTGAAACTTGAATAACAATGGAGTCATGCAAATCTAATTTACACATGTTGACTCTTTAATGAGAATAATGAAGCTGGAAGTTTGCTCAGCCTCTAGCCTTTCTGAACCCGTCTTCATTTACACTTCTACATCAACGTGTGTTGCACAGCCCCTACACTGCAGGTGTCTCTCTGTTTGCCTCCCTTCACTGTAGCTTGCTTTCCCAAAGATATTGTTCAGGCTCCTTAAGTATTTTTTCCCCCTGCCACTGTCACACAATGCCCTTATACCAACAACTGTGTTATGGTTGTTCAACTGTACAGCCACCTCTATGCCAGGACCGATTAAGACCATGCAATAGGAATTAGACACACACAAACACATACCAAGAAATGCATGCACACAAGCGCACACAACTTGCACACACACACACACACACACAAAGAAAAGTATGCTCTTAGTGCCAAGTGAATTGTCGGATTTGCATCTCATTTGACCGGTGTGTGTGTGTATTAGTTTTAGTGTGTGTGATTTTTTTAATAGCTCCCTGAATACCTCGGTGCCACACAAAAGCTTTCCCTCATTTACTCTAGAAAGGCCTGAATCATTGCAACAGGGAACAGATTTAGATGTGCAGTGACAGCTTAATAAACGGAATGCTTTCAGAAGCCTTGGTCTGTGGGGGTGGCAGGGGTGTCTGGGAGGTTCAGGGATCTGCTCTGGATGCATCAATAGAAGGTGGATCTTGCTTTGGTGGTGGTAAGGCCTCCACAAAGCCCACAGTGGCTGACCTACAAAATGGTGGTCAAGATGGGGCTTTATGTTTGGGGGGCTGGCAGGGAGGAGAGGTCTGATTAGCAGGTTAGAGAGAGTTCAGTGGTTCTGTAAGGCTCTGGAAGACCTGCCGACTGGGGTTTGAATAGGCCTGGTGGCATGTAAACACTGTGAATAGAGATCCGAGGCAAAGGGAGTGGAGCAAATGCACAAGGTGGGAGGGGAAGCACTTGTCTGAGTTCAGGGAACCCTCACAGGAGTTGTGTAGAGGGCACTGGCCCTGGCTATGGGGCTCATTCAGGCAGATGCTCTGCAAAAATGGGGCACCATGGCGAGGTGTTAAACCAATCCCACTTCACAGCTAACCTTCCATTCTTCATCATCAAAGAAGGCCTATGATCACAAGAGCCTTAGCATAAACTGGTCCACGGAATGAACGCGCTCAGTATAAAAAGTGAAGACATTTTTCTTGTTCTTTTTCTTCATATAGTGGCTCTTAAGTTTACACGCCACTGCTAAAATGACCTGGCTAAAATGCCAGTTTTTGTGAGGTAATCAGACAATGGTAACTAATTTGAACACTTTCCCACAAGCAATGTGACATAAATCCAGCACAATTCAACTGGAAACTATTTCTACAAGAAGAAAATCATAAGAACAAGAAAAATATATTGCACATGGTTGCACAAGCGCATGGATCCATTAATTAATATTTAGTCTTTGTTTCAGCATTTTGTGTTCTTTTGTCAAAGTCTGTAGGCATTTCAGATTCTGTCATGGTTAAATTTACCCACTTGCCTCCCAAAATTTATATAATATTGTGAAAACTCATTAGGTAACCTGGGAGGTTTTCTCTCAGTTGGTTCTGAACTCTGGCTGGGTCATTGGAAAACTTTAATTTTTCTCTCATAAAATGACAGTTTTGGATGAATGCTTGGCTCCACCACAATAAAAATGAAACTCTTCTTCTTCATATTCAGCTTTGTAGAGGAAATTTATTGGTTATGGCTGAAAAGAGCTTTGGATTTGAAACTTCAGCTCCATCTTAAGAGCTATATAGAATCATGATGTGGTGCTTTGAGGTTTAAGGGGATATAATACCCCAAAGCACCCAAATTTAAAAATTCCATTATTAAGTTTGGGTATGTAATACATCATCCCCACAAATTTCACTGTGGGGATGATGTCATTTGGCCATGTGCAGTGTTGTTTTTGCCATTGTGATGCCATTTAAAATTAAATCCTGAAAGCTTAAATTTTGCTTTATGAGGGAAATTTCAGCCTGGTCATGTTATTTTCTTTGGAAGATAAGAAAATACTTTCTTGCAGTCATAGTCCTTGTTCCAGACAAATAGAAAACACTGCAGACTGATGTCACATATGCGAGACCACCTGCACTTGTCACAGATTCCTGCAGCACCTTCAGTGTTGCTGTTGCCCGTTCAGCAGACTTCCTGTACAGTTTCAGTCTTAACCTTTCCAGTTTGGAGAAATGGCTCTTTCTATGACATGAGTGTAGTTCCACATTTTCTAAAATCCCTCATGGATATTATGAACAGACAAACCACAAAGTTATTTCTAAAAATGCAGACAGAGGGAGAGAGACAAACTGCAATCAGAAGGAAAACAGCTTCACGCAAATTTTCTCTCCTCAAATTTCTCATTACACATGGAGCTGCATTTGGCCCACTGCTGCTCTTGTACTTGCAGATTTGTTTTGTTTTCTTGATTCATATGAGACTATGCCTTTCTGCCTAGCAGTTGAAAACGGAACAGGCTAGTAAACTAGAAATCTATACTCTTTCTATTTTCTGTCATAAATCTGTTTTTTTTGGACTACCCTGTTTACTCAGCCTTTCTGTTATCACTGTGCTTCATTTTCCTGCATGTAGAAACACGCAGGTTATGCTTTAACTTGTATTCCTGCCACACTAAGTGTTCAGATGCTGTACTTGTGATGGCTAGTAGAATAGGTCTATGAATGAAAAAGGCTGATCTCCCTGATCCCCACAGCACAAACATATTAAAGATCTATTGCATTGTAAATTTCCATATCTAGCTTGCAGAGTTAACAACACAACAATGTTCACATAAATGTATTTCCAGTCTGTTATTTCCTACGCAAATTTTCACCTAAATTTTCTTTTCTAAGCTCTGGTATTCTGCTGCTGTAGCTTATCCACTTTAAGGCTTGACATGTTGTGCATTTAGAAATGGATCGATGGTTGTGGTTATTTGACCTACTGTAGCCTTTGTACCATCTCATGCAGGTCTGCCCATTCTCTTACAAGAGAAGGCATCTCCAAATCATTTTATGATTATATCTTTCTTACTGGCTATTTATGCCTTTTTTGACCATTCTTTGTAAACCAGAAAGACATGGCTTGTGTGTAAATTTGAAACAACTGCAATTGCACTTGAAGAGAATATTCTGATTGGTAAGTACTAAGGTATTGAGAAAATAATATTTTCTCTTTAATAAGATTAAAAAGCAATATATATACTTATTCTCCATGCTAACCTTGATAATTTGCTTTCATTACTTGCTTCTGTCTTCTAAACTGATTTAGATTTGTACATTGCAGACATCTAGAAGCAGGGCTCCCAACCTTTCTAATCATTTCATTGGGTGTTGTGGGCATCTGTTCTCTTTTCATGATCCTTGAGCCATTCAAAGAGTTCAGCCCCAGTTCTTCCAGCTCAGTCGAAGTGAATTAGGGGAGCTGGAATGGGGAAAGGCTCAGTGCCTTATGCACTGGTGTCCAGTAATTATGCTAATGTGGCCGAGTATGCAGAGCCCATAGCTATTGAGTGGACCACTCCCCATTCAAGCGCTTAAACCCAATCTAATGCTCCATTATAGTTACAAAACCGTACCTTTCAGTCTGAATGCAAACTGTCGGCCTGTTTTGTGTGAATAAAGATCAAGAGATTCAGTCTTTAATTTTCCAAATGGGATTTATTGACCAAGAATCCCAAAGACTGGAATTAACAATGGCATCCAACCATCCAACTCAGTTAGGGAGTGTGCATGGGTAGGTGCCATAATGAAACAACATTTTAAATGAAGGCTTTTAATTAGAACAAAATCACAAATATTTAACTTAAATATTGTTTTTAACTCAATGACATCAGTAAGGTGCCCTGCATCGTTTCAATAAAAACAGCCATACATCTTCTGACTTACTTACAGTATATTGAGAAATCTCTTTAGAACCAATATGTCAGATGTGGAAGGCGAAGATAGTTAAGGTTAATCATCTCATACCCCCCTTTCCTAAGGGGGGCAATGAGGTAAAATGTACTTTTTTGAGCTTTACATCATCTTGCTTTGATTCTTTCATGCATGTTTGAGAAATCTCATAGCAGCCATTCGGACGTGCCTAAACGCTTGCTTGTACAATGCACTGTCTATTTACCCAAAGTTCTTCCTTTGGCCTGGAGTGTCCAGTCGAGCTTCCGCCTCAAGCTTCAGCTACGATGTTTTAACTCATCGCTTTGCCGGATCTGGACATTGTCTCGGATTTGAGTTAGCCCAATCGCCTCACAAGTAATTATTTCCTTTAAGGTCTGTCTGATAAGGTATAAGACGATTTAGTCGTCTGTTTATGTAAATGAAGCAGACTTTGAAAAATGCCCTAAAATCAATTTGGGTGTTTATAACTTTGCTCTCTCATTCCCTCTCCCTAACTATTGTTTTTTTTCCCTCGTACACATTCAACCCATTGCCTTACAGACACAGAGCTCAGCTTTTCTTTGTCTGCCTCAAAACTAGACCTGAGCTAATGGTCAAGGTTTATGACCATTGTTCCAAAGTGGTACATGAGTCTTTATCTGGAGACCGTCTTCAGATCTGACTGACTTTCTCAACCCCCTTTTGTTTCCACCACCTCATCCCAACAGTTTAACAAGGCCTGAGAAAAAGGTTGAAAGTAATTTAAAAAATTAATCAGCGCACCATACCAAGTTACCAAATCATTAACTTTAGGTCAGAAACCATTGATGTCATAGACATGCTTTTTTTTACCATTTAGTCTTTTTATTTCTTTCAATTCAAAACATGTCACTGTCAGAAAGCTCTATGAAGAAAAAAAACATACAATGAGTTGCTACCTATAGAACACAACATTCATTGTTTCTGTGAATTTTTGACCCAACTTCCTCTGTTTGTTGGATTTTCATGAATATAATACCTTACCCTGTGTGGACACCTCTTAATGAGTCTATCTGGAGCTGTTTTCCCATAATAACCTTGAACGCTACCCAACACTATGACAACACCACTCTGAAGATTGTTCTGCTGAGGAGAAGCGAGTGGAAGCCATTATTAAATTCCAACAGAGATTCTCAAATTGCACCATACTTGCCTCATTAAATTAAAATGAGGAGGGTCTTTGTTTGCTGCAACAACAGCAGAGCCTGCTAATTGCCTTTTTTCTGATATGTGGAGCTTTGGACTTAAAAATAAATTAGTCAGAATTTTTAAATAAGCTAAGGATGCTGCAAGACACTAATTTTTTGAGGAACATTGCGTGAATTTTTTGCCATACTGAGAAGATTAATTGTTTATTTCGAGTGGGAAAAAAAATAAATGTTAGTGTTTTTGGATGCTGTGACTTTTTTATAACAGGGTCTTACTGCCATTAATTTCACATTATTTAATGTTACCTCCAACATATAAAACTGAACAGAAAACCCTCTTCCTTTCACATTCAACGAGGGCAAGAGATAATCCTTGCTGCTACACCAATGGAATATTTAAGTCTGATCATGCTGGTTGAAGCCTTGTTCCTACACGGCCTTTGTTTGTTTTAGACAAACTAGAGTTCACCATGGTTAAGATGAACCCTCTAGCCCACATTACTTGGCGTGGAGATGGCTCTTGTGTATGTGTGTGTGTGTGGAAGTGCGTTTGTGCCTGGAAACAGGATTTATCTATCGTGTTGTACAAAAGGCTGTGGTAACTGGCAATCTGGATGACCACAGTGGGAAACTAAACCTCACAATATTGAGTCTCCCTCTCTCTCTCTCTCTTTCACTGCACACAAACACACACACAGGAAAAAAAAAATCTGTGAAAGATGCCAGAAAATCCTATTTGCTTGGTGCTTGGACATGGTATCTTAGACCAGTACAGACGCAATCCTAAAAACACTAAGCCAAAGCTCTATTGTTTTGTCATGGACATAAAATCCCGAACATATGCATGTATACATAGTCAAGGTAAAACATACATGTATCCTATTCAAATGTTAATTTTGTATGCAAATATAGCGTATCAGCACATGAAGAAGAGTTTGAGTTAAATACAACAGCAAAAAAACATATTACATCCTGTCAACACCCATAGAATATTTTATTTATCTCTTTCAGTACCAAAATAGATGTGAATGCAATTCATTTCAAAGTCAAGCAGGTATTTATTTTTTGATTCACAATAAATTATAATTAAAACTTTGAGTGACTGACTACATTATCATAGATATCATTAACACACAGACTGATCTTTCCAAACCCTTATTTCTGTTAAAACCTTTTAAAAATTGTTTTATTAGAAACCTCAAACGTGTTTTAGCTTTTATCCTCACTAATGACACATTCGATATTTTTTTCCTGTATTTAAAATAATGCATTCTGTTTCCCATACTGGACATAAAACATCAAACTCACAATCATCAAAAACTGCTTTATTCTTATTGTGGTCTTTTCCTTGCATTCATTAGGATGTCTAGTACAAACTGAACAATGTTTAGACACCACTACCTCACTGAGTGTTGTTGTCCATCCCTTAACGATAGAGTCTGTCCATGTCAAAAGCCAAAATAAGCTTAATATGATTTCTTGAACATAACAATTTCAGTGTACACTGATAGCATCCAAAATCTGGAAATAACAGACCAATATGGCATCTTTAACATGTACTAGAACAGTGGATTCACAATGAGGATTTTCTTTTTTAATCATCTTACACTACCTACTTTCTCAGGAATGTTTGTAAAATAGGAAACGCAACGCTAAATGAACACAAACGACTGGAATGCAGAAGAACAGTTCTTTATGGAGCCTGACTGAAGTGAATAATGACCAATAAACCCTTCAGATGGGAAACAATGGAATGTGTTGTGAATAAATAAAAATGTAAACCAAAAAGTATTTATTTCTCTCTTTCATAAATGTTCAGAGCCCTCAATTTGCATTTCAAACATTCTAAATAATAAATTTTCAGAGAACCTCATGTGTAGTCCCAGATTCCAGTTCAAAAAGTCTCTTCAAATCTGCTTCAGAGTTCTTTATGGTTTTATTTGTTTCCAAAGTTCCTTGAGGTTCTCTTTGTTTCTGAAAGTTCAGCCGTGTCCTCCCAAGACCGTAATCCAATCCGAAACAAATCAAAAGGGAAGAGAATAAAAAGAAATAGGTCCTACCAGCTCGCCATCAGTTAAGTTCTGTTCTGTTCTGTGCAGTTTTAATTTGAAGATAGAAAAAAAAGACCTTAAATCATTAATTCAAATAAGTTCACAGCTGAATTAAACGAGACACTTCGGGCTTTCAATGTGGAATTTCTTTGGAAAACTCTTTAATCACAAAATGAGTGATAAAAATTCAAAATTGCATTACCCACATTCAATTTGATTATAAAAGTTTAAATTTAAAATATTTACTCCACTTACCTCAATGGAGTTCCGATGGATAACATTTAATTTCACAAATGTCTTCACACTCACCAGAAACAAGTGTTCTTGCCTCTTTCTATGTGGCTTCCTTCAGTGACTGTGGCAGATTTGTGGAGCTTAGGAATGAAAATAAACCTTAGCGGAAAAACATGAAACACTGTCTTACACAGTAAAAAGTAGTGTTGTTGATAATTTGCATTCATTGTTAATGCTTCAAAATTAATCATGGCTGCTGTCCTTGTCTTCCTCCCCTGACCAAACACACACTTGGAGACAAACAGAACCACAGAAAGCACCTCTTTTTCTCAATTTCTCACCCTCCATTTATTCCTTCCTTCCTTAATTCTCTCTAAGGAAGAGACCATTACAACTGTCACACAGACAGTTAAGAACTATTAATCAGGCTGTTAGTCTTCTGGGACTTGTAGCCACACAGTTCACAGCATGGCTAAAGAGAGGGTGGGCTGAACAAGCTGCACAATTAGCCCCAATAACAGATGGGAAGAACCACAGAGAAATACAAATAAGCATCCAAAAACTATCAATGTAAACCTTTCCAGATGGATTAAAAAAAAACCCATAAACAAATACACACAAGAATGCAAAACAAATCAATAAACATTTCCTACAATATGTAAATTCAATTTCCTTGGTTTGTTGATTTTCCCTTTCAATGTTTTCTGTAAGGAACTTTGCGTTTTGTAAGCCAGATTTTAAAAAAGCCTAAATTAAACCCAGTCAACATGTCTATTCATTCATAAATGCTGTTTAAAGTGAATTAGGTTTGTCATATTGGAGATACCAAGCTTAACCTTCTATGTCTTTGTTTCTAATTTCTAAATGAACCAGAAAGAAACTATAAGATTATTCAATTTGATTGATACAGCTCCATCCTCCTCTACAAGACATGATGTAGGGCAGATCAGTATTAAAGGTCACGATGGTTTGATTAAAATCATGCGATGAAGAAGAACAAAATGAGAACTAAATGGCCCTGGTGATGGAGTAAGCCAAAATGCCATCAAGTGGTCAACTAATTGAACAGTAATGACTCTCTTTGAGGTCATGGTCATACGGATTAGGAATCACTGAGCTTTGCAGGATTTATTCATAATTCTTCATTTTTGATGTATTAACTGCCGTGCCAGATTCATGCAAATATACATCCATACACAACTTCCAATAAAGCTTCTGAGTTGGTGTCATTTAACTTGGAAGCAAAAATGTATCATTAAGTAGCAAATCTGTCCATATTGTGAAAAAAATAATCATATATTTTTAAATCATTGTCCTTGAATATGCTTATTTTAATTTTTTGACACAGGTTAGTTTTTGGGGGGTTTGATTAACGCAAATTCAGCACAATGGTTAGCTCTACAGTTTTGTCTGTCTTCTGTTTGTTAGACAAGATTTAGAAAATAAATTTTTCAGTTTTGATCATTGACTAACTGATCAATCTCTATATTTTCTCTTTCTATTTTTTTGCAGTGATTTTAAAATTAAAGAAAATAATTGATGGTGATGGTAAATTATTTTACAAATTTCAGTCTATTTAGAATGTGTTTCAATGTCAATATCAGTGTATGTGCAACTGATCTAGTTTTGTTGTTTGAGAAATATAAATCAGGCACCGTCTTTTTAAAAACCTTTTTCTAATCCTGTTTTTTTTTTTGTTTTCCTTTAACTCAGTTGAGTATTATCCTATTTTTCCAAAATATTATTTTTATTCTTTTGCCAGTTAGGCTGTCAAAATCTCTTTCTTCCAGTTCTATTACTGATGCAGCATCTGCTTTTCTGTGCATATTATTGTCCCAGCTGGCAAACTTGAGGGTCATTTCAGGGTCTTATTTCAAGGGATGTAATTCCTCACTGCAGATGAAATTCACTAAGCTTCCCTCTGGAGGCCGAGGACAACACAAAGGAAAGGGCATCACTAGATTAGAAGGTAATGACTCCATTAATTAGAAGGTTTTTCAAAACTATCTATGGTCTCAGCCACCGAGTGAACCAAGCATAAAACAAAGGTTCAGAAAATGTAACACGGGTGCCTGGTGTAATTCTAGTCTCCGATGATTTATACATCTTGCTGGTCAGCTCCAATGTGGCCACATTATATTTGGTCAAATGAATTCTCCTCTGTGGGGAAATACATTAGATTAAAAGCATATATGCACAATGGATGCAGGTTTCCAAATCAACAATAATTTATAGACAGTACTATATAACACTTCATTAGTAACAGATGGTGAAAACCAATGATTTTCATTCATTCTTCCCTTTAATCTGGAAACTGGTGTTTCAGATTACGCATGGACCTTCATGTTTAGCATCTGGCTACTGAGCTTTGATTTATCTGCCTTGAATACAAGGGTTTGGCAATGTGTCTACATATTTCTGTAATTAGAGGATTAATGTGCACATCAATATCAAATCCAGTAACAATGTTTACCCAAACATTACAAATGTAGGGAAAATGGTTAAATTTCTCTAACTTATCCGTGAAAATTTAGAGAAGAATTTGTAAATCACTTATAACTGCAGTATGTTACTTTAAGAATATTTTTTACATATGATTACATATAATAATATATCACTGTATTGTGAAATATGGAATGAGAAATCATTTGTCAAAAGAGTTAAGCTCTTCCAACTACAGTTCTGCACTTGTCAGCTTCATAAATACACGGCTCCCCATTACAAACAACCAATCAAAGTTAAATTTTATGAAAAATTATTACACTTTTACATGCTATTTTTGTACTCTTTCCATATCTGGTTGTTAAATGTATCAGCAGAGTATTCAATGTGAAATCACTTAATAAAAGGAACTAAACGAGCAAAAACAAGTCGATTCTGTGAGCTCACAACAAAATAGTACACATTGTTCTCTATCTAGCATCATTACATTCCCATATACTTTTGAAGTGTATTGCTTTGTTGAATTATGCATGTCACTTTATTTCACTTAATTTCACTGTTATACAAATTATGGTCATTTCTTATCTGCAGTACGTAGTAAATAGGATATTTCTTTTGCGTATTTATTTTATTTCTGGAATCATACTTCTCTTTTTCTCTACAGATGTAATATTGAGATGTTAAAATCTGTCCCACTGGGCCTTTGCCAGGACCATTAGAAGCTTCCACCTTGCAGGAACTGAGTGTTGTCGCTGCATCTAGCGCTGCTCCTGTTGCTGCTACCTCACAGAGATTCATCCATGCATCGGAAATAAAGGCTGAACCACAGAGCCCAATACAGTGGGGAGAACAAGTATTTGATACACTGTTGATTTTTCACACAATAACATGGAAATTAATTATTTAAAAATCATACATTGTTTTTTTCTGGATTTTTGTTTTAGATTCCATCATTCACAGTTGAAGAGTACCTATGATAAAAATTACAGTCTTCTACATGCTTTGCAAGTGGGAAAACCTGAAAAATCAACAGTGTATCAAATACTTGTTCTCCCCACTGTAACTGAGCATATCCGTTAACTGATTAGATTATTTTCAATATTTTCCGTTTAACTACAATTTGTGCTGTGGTCAACATTACATTTTTTAAAAATAAATAAATAAATTCAAGGTAGCTTTCAGTGGAGGCATAAATTGGTGAAAGGATGAGGAGAGGAGGCGGGCTGCCAAATAAAATCTCGCCGAGGGCCTCAAGGTGGCTATGGTGGACCATGCCAGTTAAATTACACACTCATGCAGAAATACACACTGCATCGATCACGCTGACATGCACTCAGGATGACATATACTGACGGTAATCAGCACAGAATATGAAGAAGAACCTTCTGAACAGCTCACCAGTTTATTATTGACTGTGGCCCAGAGATGGACAGATTGACATACTGATGCATGAAGACAGGTAAAAAGATGAAAGCAAAGTTGGGGGAAGACAAAGATCAGACGGGGCAACATGGTGACATGTAAGCTTGACCGACAGAGCCTGGAGACAGAGAAGGTGGAAAATGATGCCTGCTGGAGGTCAGACAGGAGCATTTCCCCCAATTGGTTGTGTCCTTCATCGGTGTATAGTTTCACACTCTCTCTCACCCCCCTCCTTTCACCACACACACACACACAGACCAGCACTTATACATTCTCCCCCCAAAAGGACTGAGATTGGATTATTGATTGCATTGAGAGAGACACATCTCAAAGGAAAGCAGAGGTCTCTTATGGAAGGACCTCTTTTGCAATACTCACAGCTAACAGGAAAACAATAGGTTACCTTAACTTTGGAGTGATCAAATGATCACCTACCCTCAGTTATACGAAGCTGAGGATGTCACAGATTTGTGACATCAGAGTCGAGACAGAAATCAAATTATTTTGACAAAATTTTTACACAACTGACAATACTCTATTTATCTGTCTCTCTGTCTATTTATTGTATAAATGGTCTTTGCTGTGGGACTCTGAGGTAAACCCTATGAAGTTAAACTTAAAACAGCTGTGCTCTATTTATCCATAGAAGAGCGGAGCTAAATACCAAATAAATAATTGCAAATTAATTTTAGCTCCACTTAAGTGTTTTGTTTGAAATCCAACCTTCAAACTAAACTTCCAATATGAAGACAAAAAGAAAGAAAAAACACATTGGGTCATTTTCTTCTTGCTCCACTTGCACTTTACTAAGCCATTATTGAACAGAGCATGCAATATAAAAAGGAATGGATTTTAGAGTGCAGGTGAGTTTTATTTTAGCAGGTGAACTGCATTAAAGTGCATTAGATAGATTACATAATCTAATGTACATTTGAGTATTGAGACCTTGATAGTTTAATAGTAGGTGATGTTCATTTGGACTTAAAGTGAGTTAGATCTCTGACCTTGGCTCAGAGGTTAAGGTCAGAGGTGAAGGGATCTAACCATGTTATTTTTCTTTTTTATATTTTCACTACATGTACCTTCTGCATTAAAAAAACAGAGTAATTTACTGTCTCCGTACCTTTCTGAAAATAATGGTGTAAATATTTTTTTTTGCCAGAACTGTAAGACTTAAGATAATTTAAGACACATGAACATTAATAACACTGATGGTCTGTGTCTGATGAAAGGGGAATAATTTCTGAATAAATCTACATAGAAGGCTTTGCTTCATAGTTAAGTCTACAATAAAAGTTTACAATCAAAGAGGACATTCTGGACAGGAGGCGTTCCGTCTGCATCAACCAAATCCCTTAGAAATAACCACTCAGTCATTTTCACTTCCTTCAATGCGCAAAGTCTTTTGCTGTTATTCCGTTTGACTTGACTTCTTGTCACTCGATTTGAAGCCCTTTCCATCACTGACTATGAAAAGCAAAAGCAAATTGACATAGGAGGATTTCTTGCCAGTGCAATTGACAAAAGTGGTCTATTGCTACAAGAAACTTCATGTACAATGGTCATCATGCATGTACTGACACGTTCAACTTTTTACTAAAGCACAGAAAGCAGAACTTTCTCAGAGGAGAATTTGTCAACACGAACTGAGGAAAGCCTGAGATTACAGGTTTTTTATACATTCCCTTCAACTCCATTGGTGATGTTTTGTTAGGTTGATTGAAGATGGCCGGTCTTTGTCTATAAAAAAGATGACACAAATGTGACGTTTTTCAGTTGACATCTGTATTGTAGGACATCTTTTCACCTTTTTGGTTTTCGATCACATTTTCCCATAGTTCAAAACCTCATGTCAAACCTTCACTTTGTAAATAAATTATTTTTAAACCAAACATCAATGGTGAAATTAACTCCTCTTACCACTTGGTATTTCCCAGTCAATTGCATTAGCCTGAGGATATCTTCTTAACCCCTTGAATAAAAACCTTGACCTTCCACCACAGTTCAGCAACCCCCTACGAAAACAAACCAGCATCCAGATTATCTGATGTTAATGAGGCATTCATCATCATCCCCTGCTTGTGATGGAGAACCATTTATCAGTTCACCAGGATGGATTTCTTAATGTAGTAGCAACCAGACGCCATCTGTGAAACCTCTTTTCTTCCTCTCAGTTTCCCATCACACTGGTGTGAAGATGAGAAATAGGATGTGACGATGCAGCGGAATAAGACATGCATTCCTGGGCTGAAGCCGCGGCAGGTCTGTACAAACATGCTCCATGTGGTAAGAATGATTAGACTGCAAGAGGTCACTGTTTGGCTGTTCTCCCGCTGTTTGGACAGGAGTCCAAAAATCACACTGATCTCAGCTCACATAGACGGTTAAACAATTGCCTTCCACGACAAACCTGAAATACGCATTTGTTAGGTATTACCGTGCCATTAGAGGAGTCCCCAACCTTGTGCTGCATAAATATTTTGGAGAGCTTTGAGACAACTGGTGATCTCAAAGAACATATTGGATGAGTTTTAGGTTGTGTACTTTGTTCCGAAACTGTTGACCCAAGATCATGGAAAGATAGTTAATGACAAATTTTTCAGTTCTCAGTCAGACAGTTAGTTGCCATATTCTGTTCAGGTCATCGTTATTTGATATATGAAGAAGGTTACCGGTTAAGGCCTTGGCTGTTATGATTATCTCTTCTTTCCTTTCAACAAGTTTTAATCCTTGGCTTTCTCCCTACTTATTTTAATGCATTTAACATTTTGATGTAATTCTCTCTATATGTGTTGCGTTTTTCCTTTAAAGGATTTTAAATTACCTTGAATATGAATGGTACTACATAAATGAATTTGACCTGTCTTGCATGACCTGTCAAATTGTAAGCATTTCTTGGAGGTAACAAAGGCAAATCATGAAAATATTTATATCATTTGAGGCAGTCATTGGCCTGATCTTTCAATTAGCTTGAAGCTGAGTGAATCTATTTCCTTTCAATGTGTTGAGCTTTAGGCATGGAAACTTATTAAAACAAAACCAGCACTTATCTTTGACCTTAAGTGGTTATTTTGTTGTTTTTCTAAAGACCTTGCTTAAAGTGTTCAGGGATTTAAAGTAAGATTCTGTTGAGACTAGCAGTCATAAATTATCCACTGCTGTGGATAACTCTTTGCATCTTCATAAATGCAGATTCATTTTACTTAGAGGCTGAGGTTAATCCAGGAGGAAGCAAGTCCTTTGCAGACTTATCCAATCAATATTCTACAAGAAACTCTAAGCCTTTACAAGCTGCTTGTAAAGGAAGTCATTGTAATTGAACAATCAAATACATCACAATTTACTATTGATAGATGAAAAATTTAGTATTAATTGGCGTAAATACTAGTTTTTTAAAAATGAAAAACATGAAAAAAAATGTAATTCATCGTGTTTCTTCTGCATATGTTTTTTCAAGCTATTATCCTTGAGTCCATCAGTCTCTACAACCACGTCCATCTGATTACAGTAAATAAAAATTGCACTATAATAGAAATCTGGCCAACATTTGGCCGAGATTGTTCAACACGTTTCATCCTCAGTACATTTCACAAAGGAAGATCATTGGTGATGGACTGTCTCCTGCCGCTATTTCCTGTGTAAATAATTATTGACAAAATAGTTCTGGATACATCACCACTGAGGTACCTGAATAGACCTCACCAGGGAATAGATCTTACCAGGGAGGCTTAGAAATGTTGGAACACACTCTACAGGTCCCCCTTTTGAATTGGTCTGCCAGTGCAGAGAAATGGCCTCTGATGTCCACACAATAAAGCAGAGTCACATCAATCAACACAACCCTAAAAAGTAGTCTAGCAGTGAAGTTTTTGTATGAATTGCTTTGAGATTGGAGTCACTTAGGACAAGTAGAAGTATGTTTTGGGTTCAGCCTCTGCAAAGAACAGAGATGAATTTATAAATGTTTCTATTGCAGGTAAGATATTAAGAGCTTGTACAAATTAACAGGACCTCACTTAAAAAAATGGAACATCACTTCCACATTAAAGGGAACAAAGCCCAGTAGGGACCATTAATACCCAAGAATAGAAATAAGGTTCCCTCATGCAAACTCTCCCTCCAATATTTACTATAACACTTGTCTTCCTTGACTGTTTATACCCTCTCTTTTTCACATTGTTCATCACTGTGTCTGGCTGCTCTTGGCCAATCACAAGTCTCACTTTGTGCCAGACGCTAGCTCACTCTCAGCCAAGCTACTTGGAGAGGAAGCTCATGAATCTATTTTACTGTTTCTATCTCCTGACGAAAAAAAGGTGTGGATGGGCGATGAAGACTGGGAACCATCAGCGTCCTTATTCAACCATTCATCTGTGCCTGCAGCATCCACTACGTTCAGTCCAAAGACATACCCTGCACTGCTCAGTGATTATCACCACATAGAAAACCCCCACCAAACAGAACAGATGGGGGTGGAGGGGTCTTTGTTTGCAGCAGGCCCTATGATGTCAGTGTTTATGTGTTAGAATGGAAAACCACCAAAACAGACAGTTGACTGGAGAGAAAATTGCAAATAAGATTCTGGATTGCAGTCATTTTTTTTTGGCCAAAGTAGAGGGAGGAATCTTTAATTAGAATGCGTTGAGAGATCATAGTTTCCCTTTGAGCTATCGGGCCTTTTCATGTTTATGTGATGCATATGCATGGACTGGAGCAATCATCTGAAACCAGATACCAAATTCCACATAGTGTGACTGAAAAATGTTTTACTTAGCAATACATTTGCGGACCTGAGACATCTGCATTGAAAGGTGACGGCTAAGGTTTCAAACAGATGTGTAACATCTGATGTTCGATGGCAGGCAATATCTATAAAATATGAACAGCCTTCTGCCTGAAAACAGTGAAAGCCATGTTATTGGAAACTGAATCATGGCAGAATGCAGGACGAGATGAGAGCAATCCACACAACAGTGCTTTGTCTTTTAAGAGACAAGTAAATGCACCGCCGCTGGTGTGAAAAAGCGCGTCATCTCACAGCCACGAGCCTAAGAGCTTTGACGTTTGCAAGCATCGTCAGAATCAGAGCAAGTCCCCGCAGGCAATCTGACAGAGATCACAGTGAATTACTCCCACACCCTCTTCCCTCATCTGAGCTAGCAATAATATGCTGCTGGATTAATTTTTGCCCCTTTTAGTAAGATATGAAGATGATGGAGGGGGAAAAAAAAAAAGAAAAACGCTTAGTGTCCAAAATAATGAAACATTCCATGACATGTCCTTATCAGCTAAATGAAAAAAATCACATTATCTTCAAAAGGAGTTTTAAATGCCTGCCCGCTCGTTTGCTCACAACCTCAAGCTTCATGGGGAATATCAACTAAGAGACAGTAATTCGCTCAAGCGCTTAATATTCAGTTCTCAGCTATGTAATATGCAAATTCATAGGGGTCAACCAGAAGTCATGAAGAAAAAAAAATCCCTTTAACTTAATTTGAGAGGCAGTTCAAAATTTTTCTGAGAAAATCAGTCAGTTATGGATAAGGTTCAGTAGAAGTCAAACTGTCAGATTCCTCCAGAGAGCTGAAAGGTCCCTGCAGCCCTGACTTGAGCTGATCTCCCAAGATTTACTCCGCATGCTCTCTTTTAAACCCCACAGCCATCATATTAACACTGAGCATCTCCGTCAACTTCTGCATGAGAGTCCTGAACAGCGGTAAGTAGGATGTTACACAAATGAGACCATAGAGCTTTCAGACTTTAGGAGAAAAAAAGAAAACAATCATGCACTTTGCAGCATGGACAAATTACTGTTTACATATGCTAAGTCATCTGGAAACAGTTTGGCCATCCTATTGTTTATGCCTCCACAAACGTATACAAAGCACCTAACATGTTAACAGAAATAAAACAATATTCACAATATTGTATATACAGGATCTTGAACAAGTATTCTTACTCCTTGAACTTTCTCACATTTTGTAATGTTACAGCTTCAAAGTTTAATGGATTTTATTTTATTTGAAATAAATCAATCCATTGTCGATCGGCTGTATTCTCTGGCTGTCTGCTCAGGCCGGTTGAACACCACCTCAGCATCATGTCAGTATCAAGTCTTTTGTCCGAAACTTTTTTTCTTCCAGGGTCACCCTTAGCTCTATGGAGCTTCCCATCAGCTTTCCTCCCATGCATGTTGAAGAAAAACGTAAAAACAAGTTTATTTAACAGAATAAAAATTGTGAAAAAAACGGGTAAATAAAGTTCTTCCCATTTTCTGTAAAAAAAATATAGTGAAAATAACATTATTTTCTTTCTATGCCCCACTAACCAAACCTTTTAATTAGTCTTTAATATAAATTCCCATAGACATACTTATTTGGTTGTAAGATGACAAACTGAACATTTTTAGGAGGTAAGAATACGGTTTAAAATTACTTCTTACTTCACTTGGCATCTTATCAGGAATCTTACTACAAACATAAAGTAAAATGTACATAAAAATGTAAAACAAGCATCTATACTGGACAAAAAAAATACCCTGGGTGTTGAACTGCCCACTGAGAGTCATGACACTGTTTAGCAACTCTCACTGTGGGATCTGTTAGTTGGCAAGAGTGATAGGGCCTCTCATGAACCCTGATACCTTTGAGAATTGGATATTGATCCATCTCCAACGGCTCCAGATGTGTCATTTTGTTGTGGCTGCACATTTTGTAAGCCCCATTCTGGTGCAATATCACATGTCCGGCAACAAGCAGGAATTGCTGTTACGATGATAGCCCTGATCATGCAGAAAATGGGCCGACGAGGCTACGCCACAGGCCTTGCCTGTTGCTGCCAGAGAGGAAGAATTAGCCATTTGAAAACAGGCAGGACTGATAGAGGGATCATGAAGCTATTAACCTCTAAACAAGCTGCTGAGAGCCCAGCAGATGGCAGGGCTGATGGCAAGTGTGTGCCAGATTGGGCAGTAGGCAGAGCAAGAGCCCAGATTTCACATAGATGCTGATACCATGGGTCTCTCTGATTGCACTTGCATGTGTTTTCACAATATGTGCATTTATGTTTGTGTGAATAACTGCAGCAGTTTGGTTGCATTTGCATACATCAATATATCAAGGTTTAGTTAATTTAGATAAATTTATGTCTCTTGTTTGATCTTGTCCTGTAATTTATTGACAATACTTTATAGGATAATGATGTCTGCTATATTTTATGTGTTGCAGTTCCTAATATGAAATCCTGGGCACATGTGCTGATGTAAAAGATTGTATTCCACATTCCCATTGTAATATTTTTAAACCACACATTTCTGGAAACCGTGCACATGACAACTGGGACCACCCAACCTATGGTGTCAGCATGACTGTGTTTGACATTTGCCTGCGATTTGTATATTCATCATAGTGGAAAAAAGTGCTGAACTTGACAGTAAACCAAGCCGGAAAACCAAAAAAGCCTAATATTTGACTCTGAGACAGACATGAAAGCTCAGTCAAGAGCTGTGTGGAAGACAATTTTTCCCAAATGAAGACTTCAAGCTGGAAGCTGTACGTGCGTCGTCTTCACTGCGTACCGCAGAGCAAACATAAGCAAACACTAGCAAAGAGCAACTCTGAGCTATTAAGTGTTTGCTGCAGTGTGTTGGGATTCTAATTACTCTTCCTGTCTGATTTGGGAATTCTGTTTGTTGTCATGTGCATGCACAGCCTTCTTGTTATCCACCAATACAGTGTCTTCATAACAGAAAAATGCATCACATCCATTTAGTTTGCAAAGGATGCATACATTTCAATACAGAAGAACTGCAGAAAGAAAAATAACAATAAAGTATTTTTTTTCTTCAATTAATAGGAAAGAGGGGTAAATCCTTTGGTTTGATTTTTTTACATTAATGAAAGAAATGGGTGTTCAATAAACAGAAAGAAAAAAAATAGAGCATAAGGAGTTGATTGAACATTTGCCCACTGCATCGGCCCAGAACCAAGCAAGGTGTGTTCAGTGTTTCGGCCTAACAGTGAATATTTCCTCAAGTTCTCCTCAGAACTATCTATTCTGCTCCTTGGCTGATAAAATGGATTTTGCAAGTTAAGTACTGCATAAATAAACATGACCAGGAAAGTCCAACTAGTCACACAATAGCTTTTTAAGTGGAGGGGGACAAAAAGTTCACTAAATGGTTGTAACAAGAAGGGCGACAGCATGAGACTGAGAACAAAATGACGCAATTTTTGTCACACAACCACAGCAATGAGAACGAATTTTGTTACGTCGGCTCACCCAGTTTACATCATGTTATAATGTTATTATGTCAACAAAATGTACCGGAAGTGTTGCCTTTATTCCTTTATGGATGTCTGGGAAATTCTTCAATCTCCCATGCCTAAACGCTTTCTCTCACTGAGTGCTGCCTCACTGAGCATCCCACTCCCACGACTTCCCCACTCAGTTCCTCCAGACTAGAATCAGCACAGCAGTAAACACCTATTGGCACTATGTACCTCCTGGGCTTATCATACAAACGAATGCTCAGTGCAAACGCTCCTATGAATGTTGTTGAAGGCCAAATGGAGAAACGAGACAACGTGCTGAAAGTGGAGTGTCGTAAAAAGCAGGAACTTCTTAAAGAGACAGAGGCCCAATTTCAAGGCGCTAAATTGCAAAGTAAATTTTCTTTTAAGTCATGGTTGACATGTACAGCACTTTTAGAACAACTGAGGGTAAAATAGTTACTTGATTGTACTACAAAAGGGGAAAACATGTAATACCGCCCTCAGCCAGATGTGCCTTCAGGTATTTGTGACAGAGGAGAAGTTAATTCAGGTAAGTATTTTTAAAATTAAAAGCTCATACTGGGACTGCTTAGCAGGATTTGTAAAAGGTCATGGAACAAATGAATGGGTTAGAAGGGCAGTGAGTTAATTAGTTCATACTTACTTAATGCCTTGTGGAGATCTTATTCATTTATATCCCTACTGAGCTCTGGCAAGTACAGGTAATCCTGAGAATAGGAAAGTGAGCTACAAGTTAACACACACATACACACAAATTGTGATTCTGGGACTTTGCTTCAACTTGTCTTATGAAGCATTTTTAAAAATATTTTCCAGAAGTGAGCACAAAATCATAGGCAATACAACAACAGCAGATATGAAGAGATTGAGCTTATCACATCAATCATAAGAATAATTTAAAACTTATCTTTCAGAACAGCCTTCATGTGCTTGATTTTGTGCATTTATTACTTTTATATAGCAAAACAATCTAAGAGGCGTCTTCATCCATTGATTTGGTTTTTATACCTGCTGAGTTTAGTTCACTGTGGCTGCAGGATATTCCAGATTTCAATGCCATTTGAATGCATTTCAGTATATTAACATAATCTTTCATGGAAAATATTAAATTACATAAGTTACACATTGAATGATATATTCACCTGTGCATCTAAATGATCAAGACTCTCTTCATAACTTTTCCTCTATTATAAGTGTATGTTAGTGTTGGACTACAGAAAACAGTCACAAGAATGTCTGCGTTCAGCCCTGTGGTTGCAAGCATGGCTTGGGATCTGCAAATTGGTAATAGAGTAAATATTGCTGCGGGTCGCTTTAGGGTAATGGTTCCGTTTATCAGGGTGGACCAAATCGGTTAGCCACTGACTTCACCAATGAGATTAAGATAGATTGAGGGGAAAAGGTGGAAAAGATAAAGCCTTATAGTTGGAGGAGGGGAACAAAACAGAGCTCTATAAATGCAAAGACAAATACTATATATTTTCAGATGGTAAAAGTAAATGAAGGATGTCTATGGGATGAATCCTCCCTACAGTTTCGTAGTTGCTTTGAAATCATCTTAGATTCACCAGGAAACACAAAGGAAACAAATTCTGTACAAGCTATTAATATTTACAAAGTATGACTAGATTAAATATGTCCTTTCAACCTATAAAGTAAAGACCACACTTCACAGCAATTCAATTTTTGTATTCTACCATCAATGCTCCTTATAATGGCATGAAATAGGTCATGGCAAAACAAACAAACAAAAAAAAGGCTTGAAAATCTGTTGCTTTTTGAAAAAAAATTGTTGTAAATGCCAAACACTTCATAGGCAACACAAAAATCTCTTATGATGAAGTCCAAAACGGCAGAGAAATGTTGCTCAACCCGCTGGGCAGGATGGTTCAAGGACTTTGTTCTCAAATTATCCATGCGCCGTAATTTAGGCTCTTCATTTGGTGCTGAGGCTGTGAAAAAGAGGCAGGCTTTCCATCTATATAATTTAGTTCCTCTTCTACGAGACAGTTCTTATGTGGTGGTAATAAAGTTTATAGAGTATTATGTGAAAACATTTACTGTGGGAAGTGATGGACATAAACAGCTTTCCATGGGGAAAATGCAATATATTCATGTTTCATAGTGTCATGCCAAGTTTAAATGAATTATGTGTCAAATGAATCAACACCTTGTCAAACGAAGGGTAAAAACAGCAGTGGACAAAGAGTTGTTGGCATTGTATGTGTTGCTAATAATTATAATGTAAGGACATTATATTGTTTGAACAGTCATGTCATGGAGACATCTTGCATTGCAAGACTTTAAACCTGATCTGGTTTTGGTCGTTGCATGTTTAAAGTTTGCTTGTGTCTGTACAGTAGCCAAGTTTTTTTTTACCAGGCTATGTGAAGAGAAGCTTATGTGTCCCAACTAACAGATCAAGGTTTGCCTGGTTTAGCTGTGACTTGGAATATACTGTTTCTGGTTTGTCTGAAAAACACATCATGTGCCAAACTGGGATCTGCCGTCCTGCCTGCGCCTCCGTTTGTGTGACTGCAGAAGCTTAATCTCAACAAAACAGCTATAGCTACGTTTTATGGAAAAGCCTGCTGACACAGACATTTTTTGATATATTTTGCTGCCACTAAGTTGAAAACAGAAACGTCTAAATATAGTGTCTACCTAGAAATATCTGGCATAACCATGTTGTCTCTTTCACTGAATTACCATCCTTCCTTTTCAATAGTCAGTTTTCTATGTTCTGGCAGCTCTTGTTCCCTATTGTCAATGCAGTTAACGTTGCTTTTTTGTGCATCGTTGTTCACCTCTGCCTGCAGCGTAGTTGTATGGTAATCGGTTGGAGGAGGGGCGGAAGGTGAGTTGGATTTAATCATCATGGGGGCTGACTGGATTGCTGCTGGAAGTTTGTCTACTGAGACTAATTGGAACAAAATGCTTTCCTGTTCTCAGAGAGGAAAAAGAGAAAGAGAGGGATAAAGACCAAACTATGTCTACAACTGCAGGTATTTAAAAGAGTATGCTGCAGTTAGATCTGGAAAAAGCAAATATCTCAATACCCAAATTCTGTTTTCTTTTTTTTAGGCTCCTATGACCATTATTGAACAATGAATGGGGAGCAGAGAGATGACAACTACATTGAGGACGACAGCCTCTGCATATGCTGTGTTCACACTCTGGCAACTGATTTTCTACTGTTTTACTTTGCACATCCAAATGTGGTGTGCATATATTTCTTAGTGAAAGATAGTTATAAGTTATTGTATAATCATTTTTTTTCTGAAATGTGTATTTTTCTTATTTGTAATGAATTGCAAAATCAAGAATATAACAGAAAAGAAAGGAAAAGAAAACAAGAAGAATTTTATTTATTGTTCCACAGTGGGGAAATTCAGGAGTGGCAGCAGCCAGTTAGCAGGTAATGCATATTGACACAAATATAAAAAAAAACAGATATAAAAAAAGAATGGAAGACTGTCCATAAAGGACAAACTTACAGCATAAGAAAAGTAATATCATACGGCGATTTTGAAAAGACTACAGTCACATTAAAAGTAATGTGCTGCAGTGAAAGTTAATGTGCTGATGAGAAAGTGGATTTAGTGAAGAAAAATGTACAGGATGTGCACAGATGCATAAAACTCCAAACACAAATATGCAAATAACAGCAGAGTTATAAAAACTGACTTTTTTGGGAACAGAGATTGTTATAAAGTCTTACAGGAAGGATCTGACCAGAAGGATCTGTGGTAAAGTTCCTTTCTGTGCCTAGGAGCAGCAGTCAGTTACTGAAGTTCAATAACAGTTTAAGAGGCTTTGCCCTCTTAAAGTTGCAGCAGGTAACCTTTCCAACAAAAATAAATGTTTTTTATATATTTGTTTATACAGTTACTGTGTCCTGGCAGTGGAATATGAGTCAGTTAATGAGTGAAAAAATAAGCTTCACTGGCTCCATCCAGTGGTTCTACTGCCATTTGCAGAAATACTCCACTTCTCTTCAGAAACAACCAATCAGTTTCAGAATGTCTTATCACTGTCAATCATTCATGTGTATGCGCTGCTGTTCACAGCATGTTTTTGTCATTCAAGCTCTAGATGGCTTGTTTGCTGCAGCTGTGGTAATGGCTGCCATCTGTGGCCACGTTTTGTTGTTATGAAAAATACTTTCTGGAATTAAAATGAAAAAAGAATTCTCATCAGACCCTTAATTTCAAAAAGAAATCATCCATCCAATTTCATGACATTGCACCACGAGATCAGACAGACATGCCTCAAAGTGACACATCAGCAAGCGTTCAGCTGGTAACCATGATTGAAGGTTGTGTACTTCTGTCCTTTCACAACTCCTTTCTGCTTTCTTCCACTGCTAACACTTCATCGTAAGATGTCACTCTTGTGTCAGTTTACCCTTGAAGATGTCTGTAAGTGGATTTTGAAGAAGTGAAAAACACATGGGTGATCACTGGGTTGTGAAATTCTGTAAAGGACAAAGACTCCCGTCTATACAATGGCAACAGACGTCAGATCAGTTTGTCCCTCTAAAGTGAAATACAGTGAATGTCATTATGTTGTTTGGTGCTTTTCTTTCTTTCTCTTATATCACTCAGGGAACATCTGAAAATTGTTTATATAATAATATCCTCCTTTGACTTCAAATGAAATAATCAATATTTATATCAACATTAATCGATTTACTTCCTCTTAACAACTATGCACTACTTTATGTCACTCCATCACGTGAAATCCCATAAAGGATTTTACAATTTAACCATAAATTGTACAAAGTGGTATTAATATTTTTGCAAGTCACACTTTGAAATTGACTTGTGGAAAGTAAATCTGAGAATACTTCTAAATAATCATTTTTTGTTATGATTAATATATTTTTTTGTTTTACAAATTTGAGCATTGTAGTATAACAGTTGTTTTACTGGGTTTATAGGAAGTTCTGTTTCATCTTTACAATGTTAGCTTAGACAATGTCAAGCAAGAGGATAAACCCTAATCATGTTAATATTACATAAATATTATGATTAAAATTACAGATCTCAACAATATTTTTACAAAGAATTCCTTCAAAGTAATAACATGGGCACATTTTTAAATGTGAGTGAGAACATTGGTGCTTAGTAAAAGAAGAATCTGAGAGCATAAATCTTGTTCTCTGTGGTAATAGCTTGTTACTGGAGATCAGGTCTTATGACATGGGATTAAAGGTCTTGCTTTTAGAGAAACAAAGAAAGGACTGCAGAGATTTATGTGACTTTTGAGCATTTCAGGATCCATGCCCACTCTTTACTTGGCCCAGTAGCAAAATCCAAGTTAAATAAATAGTATTTTTAATGTAGTTGTGCTTGACTGACTGACCTAAGATAGATTAAGTTTTATGCGATTTAATGTCAGACATAAAGCGGTATGTGTTACTTATCCAGGGCAGGTGCGGGTTTTGCTTGCATGGCATAGAAAATCTAGAAGTAGCTTCATATTTCCCCCATGGCCACTGACATGACCACCTACCATCTCTGCCAGTCACCTGAAGCACTTCCCTGTTCTCACAGCTGTTCTTCAATCCTCAGTTGGCCTCACATCAAATATCTCCCTGTGCAGAGATTTGAAAACATAAACCAGCAAAATGGAAGCAAAAATGTGATGAGTCTCCCATGAGAGGTAATTTAATTTCTACACACGTCTCCTCAATTAAGTGCTCGACATTCTCATGCGGGACACTTGGAAAACATGACGCCTTGTGCACCTGCTTGTATAGCCCAAGAGTTACATAAAAAAAACCACATCATGAACCAATTCCAAATCTTACAGATGTTTGAGAAGAAGGGGAAAAACACTAAATCCAATTCACAAGAAGAGACGTGATTTTGGTTTCATGAGAAAAAGTCATGGATTTCTAAAACTTTTTTTTAAGTCTGTGAATTTTAGCTTTCCTAACAAACCAAAATTTAAATCTGTAATAAATGGAAAATACTTCAGTTTGAAGTTTACCTTTTCCATTTATAGTCAAATATCTGGATGCTCAGATCAAACATTTCTTCTATAATTTATGTCCCACAATAAACTGAAAGGTTATTTTCTTGGAATAAGAGCTTTAAGTTGACCCATCAGTACAACACGCTAATTTACCTCAGGATACGTATATCCTCCATCCATTACTTCTGTGAACTGTTACAGGATATGATGATAATGTGTGTCGGTGCACACAGAACAGAAGTACCACATGTCTGTCTGGTCCATATGATTGGAGAAATGTTCTGTTGACAGAATATGACTCAGATTTTCAGAACGGTTAGCATCAGCTCTGCTACTATTCAAACCACTCTGTGCGTCCAAACAGTCTTCATTAGGACAGATCAGCCCTGCAATGATTGACTCCGTTTTCCCGTCTCATTTTGTGCACATATCTTAATGCTGCAAATTGTAAGCCATGTCTTTTTGGTTCCCTAATCCCAGCTGGATATCCTGAAAGCACAGATGGTCCATGATCCTTGTGAATAGACTTGAACAATTTGAGAAGACAAAGTCATATATTGTGGGGATTTGAGGTTGCACAATTACTTCATTGGACAAAGTCAGCTATGACAGCAACTAGATCATGCCTAAGGAGAAATACTTTAATGAGAAATATAGTGTGATGTTAATAATTGTGTACCTTTACAGAAAAGACAGACAACATGCTGGTAAAAATGTGTAAAATACTGGAGCAACATTATATTTTAGTCCACCTGCATTGGAGCACCTTGAACACCGACATGACACAACAGTGAACTGTGTCACATCCTCTCACTGCTCATAATTGCTCTCCACTTGCCTTTAATTAAAAGACATAATCCCATTAACAAGCTGAAATAGGATTAATACTACCTCAGAATCCAGCTGCCGCTCTGTAATGAGTGTGATCGTGTACATGTATGTGTGTGAGTGAATGTGTCTGGTCCCCAGAGTCAGAGATATCACTAATACCACATGGGTGATGTGAGCGAGAGGAAAGAGAGGAGGGTCAGTCAAAGACCAAAATGGGTGATTTTTGAGTTCAACACATCAACAAAAGGCCAAAACACAAACTTCACCTAGTTTTCTATATATTGTGAACCCTTTTTTCCCCCCCATTTTATTTTGCTGGTTTTAAAGTAAACCAATATTCAAAGTCAGTTTCTGGAAAGCAGTTTGATCAAAATCACTCTTTAAACAAAGTAGAAAGTGGATTAACGTAAGGAGAATTTAAAAGCATGAGACGGAATGATTCAATGACAAACAACGAGAGGTCATGTCTTCCCCTCAGAGACGTTCCCTCTCTGTTGAGTCGAGGTGAGAAACAATGACCGTGAAAGGATGACATGCTCACACAACACCACTATTGTAAAAATAACAAAGACTGTCACTGAGCCACAAGGATAAGAGGACACAGTAACAGGGGAGCCTTCACTGTTCCTGAGTCGATTATGTCGTTGTTACCTCACAGTAATGCCTCCCTACATCTGTTCTATTCTCCAACGTAACTCTTGTAAGCCATCTTTATTCCCATGCCTGCTCTGGAAACAACGCATTTTCTGCATTCCCCTACGGAGAACCCATTATTCCTATCATCTGGTAAAAATATCAGACTTTATCTTTCTCCGGTGTAGGACAAGGGGAGAGGATTCAATTTTGATCATAGTTAAAACCTAGCTAGAAATTGTAAGAAAAATAAAAGTGACATATCTTGAAAATCCTACTCATATCAGTCACTCTTGCTCCCAACATGGTGATTCACCAAGTCCTTACCAAAACATTCACATCCTTTGAACTTGTTTTAGAATATTTCCATTTTTATCTGATAGAATAAGCAACGCTCAATTATATTTTTAAAGTCTGGGAAATTGTTTCTACACAATTTTACAGGGATTACTGTAAAGTTAATAACACAATGAGGACAACTGTGTTGAACTGTGTGTTCATATGAACTGAACTTGATGGAGTTTGATAACTAGAATCAATTGGAATGTATGTATGACTGGATTTGATTGTTTGTAAAGTGCTTAGAGACTGTTGTAATAGGTGTTATATAAATAAACTAACTTAAAATAAATTACTTCAATTAAATAATTAATGTGCTAATTAATTATTAAATTTTTCATAACTGGACTAATTTGCTTCTGTTTATCTCATAAAAATTAAGGGAAATTATTTGAAGTTCAAATGATAAAAGTTGAGATACGTTACAGCGGTAAAAAATATTTAACTTCTTGGACAATTTTTTTTTTCTCCCGTGTTTCAATATGGATTTACCAGTTTATCACATTAATACTTGCCGTTATCTACCTACCAAAAATAAATATTAATTTTGAAAGAATTATGTTGCCAAGAAGTAAAGAAACGGGCCTTTGTATATGATGAGGACTTGAACATTTAAAACAAAATACGAAAAAAAAAAAACGAGGGGAAAAAAATCGAGGAAATATTTTTTATTCTTGACTAATATCAGAGTCTCCTCTGGTTGTTCTTAATGACATATTCCGTGCTATAATAATGGTTTTATTAATCTAATCTGCAGTTAATGTTTCAGGTAAAATGATGTGGAAAGACTAGCACAAATCGAGTGACCTTGATCATTTTTCGATGGTCATCTGCTGGTCAGTATTCTTGCAGCCTGCTCTGTCAGTCATGTGTTTGTGGGTGTGTGAGTTTGTGTGTGTGCTTGATGTGTCAGGGTTTGAACCAGTGAGTGGTGGAGTTCAGAGGGCCTGTCTGAGGTTCCTCTGTGGGCTTCTCTCTGACAAGACAGTAATGTGACAGCGCCAACGAACGGACACATCACTGACATCTAAGGTTAAACTGATAAATGGAGCAAAAGCTGCTTTTCACGTACGTATCGGATACACCCAGTTACTGCTGTCTTCCACTTTTATGGCACGTGTGATATATTGAGATTCATTGCATTGGCTAATTTACTCGTATGAAACATTTATGCTTTATGAATACTAATTACTATTTGTTTAGTCCTTAACCCTCTGACTGCCCTTTTTTTTAACATGATCATAAATTTCAAAATCTCAGTTATTATTAGCTGCAGGTCAGAAATCTTAGTATGACTCCTCAGGCTTCAGGACATCAGTGGGCACCATGAAATCTGGGCGGCACGGGGCGATCAAAATGTTACCATGTCTGTTCCCATGGAGAAGAGGGATCAATGGTCACACAACTTCTGAAACCAACCAAAATGTCTTTCAAAGGCAGCGGTACATCAACCATGCTTGACACACGGGTGGCTATCACCTGAAAACACAAGCAAAAATCAGATCAATCACTTATTGACATCCTTGATGAGAAAATTTGATTAGGAAATTTATCTGATCGTCTTTGTTGCTTCATCTAGAGACAATGATCATGAATAACATTTCATTATTAACAGAGTCCCAATGTTACTTATTGTAAGAGGCGAACTGCAAAGAAACGTGGCATTAAATAGGAGACCCAATAAAAATGCACAAAACTATTCAAATTCTGGTGTGTAAAAATGTTGCCAACATTGCATTGTTTACTTTATAGAACACATGCATCCACTACATAGTGTTTTTTTTTATTTTTTTAAATCAAATAACGTCCTGGTAGACAAACATTGAAGTTTGTTGTTTTAAAATTAAAACCTCAAAAGTCTAAGGGGTATGAATACTTTTTCAAAACAATGTAAGTAAGATTAAAAGATTGCATGTTAGGTTCTAGTTATGATACTTTATAACAGACAATTACCGTTCTTGAAACAGTCTGTTTTGAACTGTCAAGATTAAAACATAAACCTACACACAACTCCCATTTGTTTTGCCTTTTGTTAAAAAAAAAATACAATTTCCACACATGTTAAAATGTATCAATGCTTCCCCATGCAAATGATCAATTACAAGGCACACATTTTATTACACTCCTTCAAAGACACTCTGTAATGTGGGTAACTTTCAGAGGTAACCTTGGATCCTTTTGTAAACAAACCTCAATAAAAAAGCCAATTTAAGCCATAAATCTCTCAGTACAAAGTGTCATAATATGTAAACTATGAACTATTACCAAACCCCAGGTAATAACAGGACAGAAGTATGTAACTTTGTTTAAAGAAACACTTTTTATCAAAGAGCCCAAGGTCAGCAAAGACATTTAGTAGTGACAGTGAATAAAACGAAAGTGAGAGGAAAGTAAGTGTGCAAGAATTAAACTAAATACTCCAGCATCAAATGTTCCTCTAGAATTAATTGACTTGGACATACACCAAAATTAAAATGGAAAAATGTGCATTAAATAGAAACACTATGCATCACAGAAAACTAGCAATGCAGATCACTGTGACAAACTCCTCAATGTGAAACAAAGATCTGGCAGCATAATTTTCTTTAACAAGGATTGAGAAGTTGTTGCATTTATGTAATAATAAATGCCTTCCCGAGACAACTAAGGGTAAAATCTGACACTGGGTGTAACACAAAAAACATCATTAAACGGTTGATGTCAGTGGCAAAATATAGTTTATTTTACAATTTATGTCAAATCTCAGTCACAAGAGAAGACAAACACAGAGAAGCTGTAAGATTCAGGGTCTTCAAGACCAAAACAAGACACCCTCATTTAACTATAAAACAGAACCACCACATTTTAGAAGAGAACTGGAAAAGGAACAAGTCCTGAACTCCCTGGCTAATAATAAAACAGGAGAAAAACAGCTTAGAACAGAAAGGCCAGAGAACCCATACCAGTTTCAACACTGAAAAGAAACACACTATTTTAGTTAAGACACTTAATTCCTCACAATATTACTCACAACAAGATCACTGCAGATCAAGGCCCAGGAATAAGGGGCCTGACATTTCTGACATGGAGCTTTTTATGGGGTGACTGACGAGCTCCAACACATTTCACCTGTGGCAGCCAGGTTGAACTGAAACACAAATAGAGAGAGAGAGAGTGAGAGAGAGGGAGAGAGAGAGAGAGTGAGAGAGAGGCAGAGAGAGAGAGAGAGAGAGAGAGAGAGCGAGCTCTCTCATGAAGGGAGCCCCTAGAGGTCATTCGCCGGAACAAACTTTTATTTGTAAAACTCTCAGATAGACCTTCCTGTTCTGTCCACTTCTAGTTGGTCTCGGACACCAAATTAAAATATTCAAGTTTCTAGTTGTTATGTCACAAAATGTAAAAACACAACAACATCCTTCAGCTTGTGTTGTTTATATTTTTTTTGTTAAAATGACCTTCATAAATAACCAAATAAAACAAAATTACATTTATTGTCTTCCTTGAAAGACTCAGCCTTTCCGTAAATTATTCTGTTATGTTCGCCTAAATGGAATAAATGAATTTTATGTCAACTCCAGTGCATTATGAACAATTCCAAGTCAATTATGGGCTGCTTTCATCTTAGATTGCTCTTCTTTTATATCACTTAAATGGACGTATCTGCTGTAAGTGGCACAATGGAATATATATCAGTGGATGTAATGCCCAGCCTGAAATACGAAATGGGGAAAATGCCTGTGCTGTCTGAATAGAAATGCAGCCCGACTGTAAGGCCTTGACACAGAGATTGCATAACACATCATACATAAAACATTCAGCTTTGCATATGCAACGCGCACAGGCAGGAAAGGCAGGCGGGCAGGCCAACATATGGTGTAACCTCCTATTCCCTTTTTCTGTCCAGCCAAAGAACCACAAGTCCATCATGGGACAGTGTGTGTGTGTGTGTGTGTGTGTGTGTGTGTGTGTGTGTGTGTGTGTGTGTGTGTGTGTGTGTGTGTGTGTGTGCGCTGTCCACTCATGTGTGTTGCAGGGCGCATAGCTCTTGTGAAGAGCTTCTAATTGGAAAAGTTTTTCTCCTTCACTTACCGTCTCCTTTATTCTCCCACTCACTTTTACTTTCCACCACCTCATCCTCTCTGCAGACCGGAGAGGAAGTCCACAGAGTCAGTTCTGCACATGTTCATCAAGCGAAGGTTTGTGGAGGACTCATAAGGGAAGGGATTAGGATTTAGCAGGCTGCAGTCCGGAGGCAACAAAGGAAAAAGACACATCCAGGATCATGTTCCCTTTAAGCAATGCACGTGTGAGCTGATTAAAAATGAGGAGAGGAGTAGCACATTAAAAGCAGCTAAGGTTTCCTTCAAGTGTTTTATACGAGCCACTTTGGTGTATCATTCAAAGATAACGATGGGACACAAAAAAAGGCCGAGAGAAGTTTAAAACTCCAGGCCAATCGAGCTAAAGTCTGTGATAGGGAGATGTGGAAAAGTGTGACAATCCTCAAAAGAGAGAGATACTTCAAAGCTAAACTTTTCCAAACAGAAACTTGGAATAGTTAAGGGGATAATTATTAAACATAAGTGTGAAATTTCTCCTTTTTCCCCCCCATCTCTGTGCTCCGCCTCACTGTCCTCAAATTCACCTCTCTGGCTTGTTTTTCCTCAAAACGTCCTCGTTGTTGCCTAGCTAATCCCAGCCACCGTCAAGATTTAAATGCTGCTTTCAGCATGTGCCATATTTTCAGCATTCAGCATCATTTCCTGGAGCCTGACAGACGAGGAGAGAGAGTGAGAAGAAGGGGGTAGTGGAAAGGAGATAAAGAGCTTCACTCTGCGGATTACACGTGCACATATACACATAAATATGCATATAAACATTGTGTGGGTCTCCATTTAATTAGCCTGGCGGTTTATCAGGGTGATCAGGAGTTCAACACGGTAAAGTTTCCTGTGGATGAAACTGTTTGGGGAAGTTGGGCCTAATGAATACTGGAAAACAGAAAGGAGGACGAGGAGGAGGAGGAACAGGAAGAGAAAATGATGAGCAAAGAGGATGCTTCGGTTTAATTGCTTACCTGATACTTTCGCTTCCACCGGATCATCCCCCTTTATCCAATACAACGGATTGGAAAATGGATTCTAACAGATGCATCTGACACATTCTTTTAACTGGTAGGAGAGGACTTGAGGATTTATGATGACATCTTAACTAGGATGGTATAGGATCGTTCCTATCTCCACTATTTAGACATTTAAGAGCTTTCTCTACTGATGGATTGACCAGTGCAACTTAATTGAAGCCAGTTTTAGTTAAGAGAAATTCAATGTACCCTGGTTGTAGTAACACTTACAAGATTAAAATTTATCGTACTTATTTCTGTTGTTTTCAGGGTTACGTCGAAGCTTTGCAGGTATTATTCTGTTGCTGTAGTTAGAGCTATTCAGATTTAGAGCTATTTAGATTTGAAATCTGATTACCCACTCTATAGTTTTTGTCAAATAATATTCTTTATTCCGTTTATAATTTTCTGAAGTTGCAGTGACCAATAGAGTCTCGCCGTCACTAGTTTTTCATTATTTCATTATTATTATAAAAACACATTTATAAAATCAACATTCTTTTTTTTTACGGTATTCTAATTTTATGATAGACTGATTAATTTCTCAGTTGCATGATTTATAGTGAAAGCTTGATAGTGAAAATAGGATATGGCAAAAATAATTTGAATACATGTTGTTTGTTAGTTATACCAATTTTTGTGATTGTCTGGTGGTAAAAGTGAAATAATTAGTCATTCAAAATGATATTACAGCATTTGGCCTCTGCTCTCCAGCTGGACCCTTTCATTCGGTCGGCAAAATAAAATTCCTGAGCCAACACACAACATCAGTATCCTCAGTGAGAGCTGTTGGTACATTTCCTGAGCTTCTTTTCAAGAAAGTCATTCTTTTTGATGATCGTCATAGTGGTCTAAATGCCAAAAGGTATTTGAGAAGGTTTTGAATTATACAAACACTGTATTTTCTGTGCAAATCTCATCATATCTTCACACCATCACTGTCGTTCTAAAGTTTCAACTTTATTTAGAATATAACAACGAGTAGGCAAGAAGACTGCATATACATTTATAAGATATTGGTATGTATTGAATTAATTCTGTCTATTTCATTTACACTTGTGTTTACATTTACTACATGGATACATCAGAATGAACTATTTGGCGTGTGGGCTTGAGACCACTCCTCTGGTGAATGACCCATTTTTCAGAGCTTCAGCTGTTGAGCAGACAGTTTCAAGTTTGACTGTATGTTACTTTGGTGTGCAGAGGAGTTCATGGCCAACTGAGTGACTTCAAATGAGATGAAGAACTGGCTTTTAGTTCAGTTCTTCATCCCTCTACCATTAAACTCTGAAGTTGGTATGAAGCATTTCCATGGGTTAGTTGTGTTTGTGTTTTGCCAAATGTGTTACATGTTATTGATCTTTATCTCTTATTGGTGTCATATGTTTGTTGTAGAATGTGCTTTAAAAAATTGTGGTTCTTTCTGTAATTTTCTGCGAGTTACTTGTTCGGTGGAAACCTGTGTACATTTACTAAACGATGACTCTCGGTAGAACTTGAAGAACTTGGCTTGCTGGACTAGCAAATCATTGCCCAAAAATGGAGCTGCCATAGAGTAAAGCCTTTAAGCACTGGCTCAGACTTTAAATTGAACATTGGACTGATTTAATAGATGAATCTAAACGGCAGCTTTCAAACCACTTGATGGTGGTGAAATCTGATGTGCCAAATGGAAGTTGAATACTAATCCAAACTCTTTAAAAAAAAAAGAGCAATAAATGGTGCATTCATTTCAAATCTTTCTAAGCGTCCATAAATGTGGAAAGTATTGTGTATTTGATCTGATATTTAGCTTTTAGTCTCAAAGTGTTTGAATTGTGTAAGTTTTGACAGAATGTTGTGCAGCAAGTATACTTTTATTTGCTTATATTTTGCAATACAATCAGAATAATTTTATCAAAAGTCAGGTCAGGTTCTCACCCAGCAAAATGTCATTTTATGTCAGCCTTAATAATGTCATTAGTTTTCATTTTTGTGCTTTTATTCCACCAACTTTCAGAATTTGGTTTGAATTTGGCCATTTGATATTAAATGAAATCACAGACAATGTTTTTTTTTTGTTTTTTTTGTTAAAGAAAATGTATTTAATAGGAGGCTATTAGTGGTACAACAACCACACAGTCTTACACTTCCCAGCAAGAGGAATCATTCTCTCCCAGTTAGAACACATTCATGTCTAATTAGGGAGGCTTCATCGTTCCAGCTGGGAGGGGAAGTGTTGTCTTACCTCCTTTCTATTTAACCTACTTCCATGGTTCCCCTCTAGACTTTGCTGGTGTTTTTCTTTCTACCGCCCAAGAGTTTCACTTTCCAGTCTACCACTGATGGTCCAATCGTTGTTTTCAAATCATGGGTGGGAAAATTTGGGCATATATTGCTGTCGTTCTTGAGCAGAAGAATGTTGGGTAAAAAATAAAGAGACAAATTGGCCAAACATTTATTTTGGCTCTACGTTTAAATTAGCTGTTTTGTTTTCATTGTTTTCTGGAGTTTTTGGTTACCACATAGTTTTTGGTATTTAGCTGTAATATTGCAATACAGATTAATTGAAATTATAATATACTTATGTTTTGTGGTTTCACATTTTGATGAGGCCACTTATCAAAATACAACAATGTCAACTAATTTATAATCCTAAACTACAAGATTTTGCCATTTCTTTCACTTTGTTTTTTCTAAACCCCTTTTTTGCAAAAGATAGTCAACATCACATGTTATTTTTTTTTATTATGCAAATAAAAAGCTACCTATGCAGTGGTCTAAAAATTAAGAAAAAGAAAATTAATAAAAAAAACAGAAAAGAAAAAGAAAACGAAGGCGGTTGTCCATATCGTTTATAACATCCAATAAAAATCAATATCCTACAGAAATAAAACGACCTAATTTTCAAAGCAGCATGTAGTGCATATAAATATTAAAAACGTAGAAGAAAGAATGATAATACCACAACCAGAAAATCTATTCGCAACAAAAAAATGGCATATTCACTTCAAAACCAGCGGTATATCATTGAGTTCTTTGATAAGCAGTTCACAAAAAGAGCCTTGAAAGGCAGAGATTCATTTCAGAGGGAGAACTGAGGAACAGAGCCTGGAGAGAGACGCAGCCAACAGACACCATCTGGGTCCACCGGCTCCGGAGAAGGTAATGACTGCATACGTGCAAACAATAGTGCACAAAATAACTCAGAGAAGCAAAACTTAATAATATGCATTATTCTTCTACAATGTAGCTGGACAGCTTGTGTGAAACATATAGACCAGAGCACATGCACTGTATTGGCTTCCTGTATTATTGATGTCCATCACTTCTCTGCTCTCACTGCTCTTAATCGGCACACTATCCCAGCCAATAAGGGTGGTGTTGGTGAGACTTTAGTGACCCCATCTGGCAGAGGATTGGTTAAAAGGCTGGAACCAAAGCGAGAGGAGCATGAAAGTACTCAGACCACCCATCAACAACAACAGCTGGGATTGGATAATCCCACAGCTCCACCTCACTCCTTCAAGTCATCGTCCTTGTTCCCAGAATGTGGCCTGTGTTGACTGAAGGTTGTCTCGGGGCACGTGGGCCAGAGTGTGTGGAAAAGAGGAAATTGAAAATTGCTAATCTGTGCGTGGCAAATAAAGAGCTGCAGTGTTACAGCAGGCTATCTTCTTGGTTACACCACAGATTAATTGGCCTCTGCCACCCTGACAGCTCGGCCCCTTCAGCGGAGTGGAGAAATGAAACTGAATCTGAGGCCTTCTGCTGGATCGGATGCGAGCTTGCTGTGTCCACATGTGGATATGTATACATGTGAAAAAAAGAAATCTGGACACGCTTGTGTAATTTTTTTTCCCTTCGGTGCTCATTTGTTTTGAATAGTAGTTCTGTTTCCTTAAACAAATCCTGACCTAAATTTATAGCATGAAAAGAAAGGAAAATGTATATGCAACTCTCATGACACATTTGAGGCTGATCCCATTTGCTAGAGCTTCCTAGTCTCTATACGTCAACTATGACTTGCATTTCTAATACCTGCTATGTAGACATCTGTGAGATAAAATATGAGTATCGGTTTAAGCATTTATCAAGCTTACAGGAGATGTCAAAATAGTTTCTCGCTGATTAAAAAAATAATAGAAATGCCAGGTTTACCCCAGAACAAACATATCTATTTTTAGTAATTATATTTAGACTTAATTAATCTATTGCTCAGACAGAAAATGACAGACTTGAAGGGCAAAACGGGGCCAAATTGCAATTTATTTCTATTCCTCAATGAGTTTTAACAAGAACAAGTACAAACGATAATCTGCAGGGTTTTTTTATTTAATGCGTTCTAATGTGCTATTTTTATGTAGAATAAATGTACTTAGTTTGTACAGTGTTGAAATACTTGTACTCGTACTAAGCATCAATGTACTTTCAGCATGTTTAGATATTTTAACAATTATGCACCGTAGCAGGTATTTTAGAAAGTTTTACATGATCAATATCAGTTTATAACAAAACATCTGACCTGCATTTTTCAAGGATGTATGATCAGGATTTAAGAATCCGTAAGAAGTGATTATTCTTCTTAAAGGACTGTCACATATCTAAGTGTAAAATTGTCACCACTATCAGAATTAAGTGCTAACATGGAGGAGATGGGACAAACCAAGGAAACAGGATTTACACCAAGTTTAAATGTACTCAATCTTACACTTTGGCAGTAAATCAGAATACAACAAATTTAAGATTACAGTCGCTTGCAGAACTATTATTGTGATAAAATATTTTAAACTGAAATTATATGTGCTATCAAATTTAATAAATTTGAACAGTTTTAATCTTATTTCTCGGTGTAATTTAGAAGTTAATTTCCAAGAACAACTTCTACAGTTGCATGTAAAATGTGAAATATAGAACTAAAATAATAATTTTATTTTTTTAGTGATGTTCTTTATTGCTATTACTAGTAATAGTTTCCTATACATGTAGCATAGATGACTCGCATAACTATCAATCTGTATAAAAGTCAGAGTTGTGGAAGTTTAAGTCCTTTTCAGATGAATCCCTGTTTTTGTTTTTTTTCCAAGGTGCTGCAGTTTTTTGGAAGTCCCTCCGGCTGCAACTTGGGTTTGCACAGCCGGCACCTGCCTTCAACGTGACTTTAGTGCCGAGGAACGGATGTTGCTTGGCTGACAGAACAAGGATAAACTAAACAGTTTCCCCTGGAAGTGAGAATGGTTAATAATTTTCTATTATAGCATTATGTCCCATAAGATATAAATATTTTCAGTTTGACCTGATATAAATGGCATAACAAGATTAAACGGGATGAATGTTGAACAAGCTATTTTGCCTTTTGCACTTTCACAACAATACTCAAGGAACTGTCACTGATTAAAACACGACACCATGTCACTTCAAATAATCTCAAATACTCAAGAATGAACTTTAAAAAGTGAAACACTTAAATAAAAAAATAAACAAAAGTATATATATATATATTTTTTTTTTCTTTTTTCAGAAGAGATATGAGAAGTCTTTTGGACTAGTTCATAGAAATATGCAATGATGGTGCACAGTACTAAATTCTCAAAAAAGGCATTGAGAGAGAGAGCAAAGAGCATTCGTTGAGAGTGAACTCTGTGTTCTCACACTCGTTTTTAAGTCTTATAGTGGCCACGGGTCTTGATATATTCTATGTGCATATGTGCTAAACGTATGCATTAGTATTAAATCTAAATTGTATGGTCCGTCCTGTCAGAGCAGTTAGCAAGCACTGTGACTTTGCTGTGGATGAGGAAGGGTTGTCTGAAGGTAGAGGAAGGATTAGAGCACTTCAAAGCAATTCTCACTTCTAAGCTGTCTGATGCAAAATCCGCTTTGTGCAGATGGACAGCCAGCACTCCAATAAATTCCAAGCCTGGAGCCGAGGACAATTTGACTGTATCCTCGATATATTTATGCAACCTTAAAAGGAACAAGCTTGTTATTATGAGCAAAATAAGTTCTGATGTAGGATTTCTGAATTTAAATAATAATTAAAATTCAAATATGTCAAAAATACTGGTTGCAATATTAGTTGCAATGAGCTCTTAACATGTTTGAGCCTTTAAAAATGACATGAGCCCAAATAGGATGAGCAACAAGCTGTTAATATGCAAAATAATGATCATTGCAACTTCTATAGGAAATCCTTAAATCAAGAAAAAACAGACATGAGTTGAGCTATTGGTTGTTTGTTCTGCAGCATTACGATGTGGGTGGGTGATAGAATGGCCGTGGTCAGAGTACATTGGCCAGAAGGGCCACCTCAGTAAGTCCTAAATCACTGGAAAACCAGACTGCCTTAGTGATGTATGGGCATGGCACGCCCCAGAACAGAAACCCCACTGTCTGTCTCTGAGATCTCTGATTTACGCACACACACAGTGGTTGGCATGCTAACAAACATGAGCATCGCAGTGCACAAAAATACGCATACTGTAAAATGTGCCAGCAAGCAGAAGTAGAGATTTATATGGGAAGAGGTGCTGCGGTCAGGTGAATAGATGAGCTTGCTGGCAAGGTTGGGCGGGGGTCTGTAACATCCGTGGCCAAAACAAACCTTCTAATCACTCCGAAAGATTGGTAGATTTATGCAGATAAATGATGGAGGACTGGCCAATTAAGAGATACCACCTGGAAAGTTTTAGGTGATGGTACAAGAACAAATAAACAAGAATCAAAACTATGAGTCTTGGAGAAAGAAAATTGCAAGCTTTATTTTTCCTCGTTTCTCAGTTAGAGTGAGAAAATGTCTGCTGACTCTGACTTGAGTATACATTGAATTTTTTTCTTCACTTTTTTGCGTAGCAGTTTTCCACAAATTATTTTTAGACTAGTTTTGAATTTTAAAATTCATGTGTATTGTAACCACAAGAGCATCTGTTATATAGTTTGCGGATGGGAGATCATTGCAATGAATAAAGCATCATAGAAATAGTATGTGGCGTTTAAACAGCTTGAAATGAGCTTTTACGTAAACATTTTTAATTAAAAAGAAATCTGTATAAGATTCATATTAGACATTTATCTTCTATTGCTTTTTATCTATTTTTAATACAATAAAATGTGACTCTCTGCAGTCAACTTTTTGAATTTACATGACAATAACCTGCATCTAAACCTGGCGCTTATATAAGATCAATAGAATTCTCTGATGCCCTCTGTTGTCAGTAAAAAGGTCTCTATTCTTATAGTATGCGTGTCAAACTTTCTGCTAGAGAATCCTTGCCAGCTATTTTTTCTGATAATATGTATATATATTTTTTTTAGCAAAAACAAATGAGAGCGTCTTTGTACAGCAAACTTCCCCGCCCTGGCTCAGGAATGCTCCCATCATTAGCTTCAAACCACAACAAAAACGTTCTCCGCTGCACAAAAAATGTATTCTTTACCGCAATAATCATAGTAATTTTTATAATGATTCTCTCTCTAGCCACCATATTTTGTGATTAATAAACACATAAAATGAGACCACAAGAACTTGACAAGCCTCTCATTAAATACAAAGGGAGAAATAATTCACAGGAAGTGATTTTGCAGACATGAAAATGTTGTACCACAACGAACGCAGCAATTAAGAGCTTGAATTAATAGCTGGTAGGATTTTAACTCTGCAGCATAAACCAGTATAAATAGTTTAAGGTACGCACATAGCTGTAGTAACTACGTTATATTAGCAGCAGTCCTCAAATTGTTGGTTTTCTGTTTTTAATAAATTATATTTGATCATATAAATTTGGTTTACTGTGAAAATGTTATTTTTCCCCAGGGTTACCATACTGTGGAAATCTCGGTGTCATTTTAAAACCTGTTTTGCTAATGAAAATGTGAGATCTGCTATTATAGTATTTGCAATGTTTCTGTGGAGGAAAAAAGAAACGTTAGTTATAATATTTTATATAAATAACACCTTTCAATACAAAGCAACAAATGTGTTAAACCCTATAACGTAAACACTCATTTGGCTTGCGTTGTGTGTGTAATTGAAGAGATACCTCAATAACCCATTTATTCTCCACAGATTTACTTTTGCTCGCTTTAAAACCTTTTGGAAAGTAGGGAACCACTTAAAATTTTTCAAATGCCAAATGTCACATCCAAGACAGTATATCAAAGACTGATTACACTAAATGTGACTTTAAACGGTTACAGATGTCACTTTGCATGATATTGATCCGCAGTGCTGCTCAGCGCTCTGCGCCTCTGCCAGCAGGTAGGCAGCACCAGCCTTACCCCGAGTCAGCATGTGCATGGCTGCATTGATTGGGTGTGACTATTCAGGTCAGGGGCCAATTTGGGCTAGCTAGAAGGGTCAAGCGTGTTGTCCAATATAACAGCGGGACCTCCAGACTGGATCCGGCCAGTATCCAGGCAACATGCAGCCCCCTGCTCTCCTACCGCCCCCATCCAGAACCATGAAAGCGCTTGTCCCGTGGTGATTGAAACTGCAGGATTCCATTCTCTTTTCATCAGCTTCACTTCATCTGCTCTTATAACTTGTACCAGATGAATTAACTTGAACAATAGAAACAAAGGGTCACTAAAGCGTCTGCCATTGTCAAAGGGAGCAATTAAACTAAGTGTTCAGTTTGTACCGTTTCAGGGTGAAAACAGTTTAAATGGCTACTCCTTTGAGCTTGTAGTGAAAGGCTTGAGAAAACCAAATCCAGCTAGGTTTTATTTGCTGCCAAATGGCGCAACTTGCACACAAATGTATACAGTACAAGCGGGCACATTGTAAATCTTTGAATTTCTCTTGGTCTGCCTGGTAATTTCAAACTTAAATGTCAATGGGCTTAATGCATAAGGAGCCAGTCATTTCTCATACGAGATCGCCAAGCAAGCACAGTGCTGCGCCATCAAACTGTCCCAATGATGTGTTTCAAAGGCACACAAGTAAGTCATTATATTAGAATAACATGTGTGTTAGTATCTAATAATGTCAAGTGAATTACAAAGTGGTTTGAAATAAAGAGGAGTCAGCTATTCCAGGATTACATGCTCAGATGAATTCAATAAGCTGCTGAATACGGTAATAGGAAACCAAAGAAAAATCCATACTGAATACATCATCTGATAAAAATGTCTGCTCTCTGCGCTGCAGAATTCTGCTTTATCTATCACCTAATTCCAAAATAATGTCCTGGTCGCCACACAACGATAACAGAAAAGGAATAAACCATCATGTCCTTAAGAAATAGTTATTAACCACATCATATAACACAAGCCATTTACAGTATGTCTGCCGGGATTAAAATACAAGTAAAAGAAAAACGGAGCAGCCTTCAATGGTATTTCCACACAGACGGTTGTAAAACTGGATAAAGCTTCAAGTTAAACTTCACATTCTCAACGTCGCACACATTTGAAGTAGAATAAACTCTGCGGTCTACTTTGAATTGGCGTGTTGCTGAAAATGAGCTATATAAATAACATTTCCTTACCTTACTGTGAATAAAGTATTAAGCTTTGGAAACTCAATGACCAGCGTACAATACTGACTAGATTTATTCGGTATGCTTTTTCTTTATCAGTATATTTTGTTACTTCTACTTTTAGATTATCCTTATTGTGGTGTTAGTCATTTAAAAACTGTTTTAACTTAAACTTAGGAGGTAATCATAAAAAATGGTTGAATGATTTAAATTGATACTCTACAATTTAGATCGCATCTCTGCACATGCAAAAGACAGCCAAGCTAAGTTAAGTAGCAGAGTTATAAATTATGACCTAATCTGTTGGGTTAGAGAAGAAACGAGAAGGAGTCTCATTGTTCTCTATATGGGCATTTGAACCTTACAACATTCTGTTATTGGACCTATTATTCCACAAAATGAAACAAGGAAGACTACAATGACATAACTATGCTGTATCATCAAATCAGTCTGCCAGTGACTGTAGCTCACATTAGTGAACAACTTAACTGTCTAAGTAATTCAAATTATTGGTTGCGATGTTCAACATCATAAATAAATTTTTTGAGTGAAGACGTTGATACACTTGCAGAAAAATATCTAAAACATATTTTAAAAACATAGTAGAGCTCAAGCGCCCCTTAAAATTGTTTTTCCAATCTGTCATACTTTCTTTATGGCAACAGCCCCCCTTTTAAAATAGGTTTCAAAAATGTTTCTGTGTGATTTAGTTGGTGTCTGGTAATTGTCAAAACAATTTGGTCAGATATCATCCTTTTAAATAGGATTAATGTAGAATTACTGGAATACATTGTGGGTTTTGGATGGGATCTTTCTAGTACTCCATCTTCTGCCTAGCATTCAAAAGTATCATTAAAATCATGCATGTAAGGTTGACTGGCCACTGTAAATGAGTAAAACCTTGTTTAACACGTAATGGATTTAAACAAGGCAAAGCCAAAAAAAAAAGTTATTAAAGTTACGGCTGCCCAAGACAGGCATAAAAACAGAAAAAATCATAACCTTGATTGCTAAAAAAGAAAGTAATATTTATTCAGAATGCAAGTATTATTTTTATTCATCTGTCAATTTGCTCTACTTTCTTTGTGCTTGCAGAATTACAGGGGGCAGATAGATCTAGAAGTAAATAGATGAGAGGAACAATTAATACATAAAGTTAAATTAATCATATTTGATCCATAACTGAATTATCAAAACAACCAAAAGTCTAACAAAGCAAGGAGTTCACTAATTTTTTTCTCCATAGTTTTGTTTTTTCCATTTCAAAACTAAAATATATATCTCAACAAACATTAACCAATGTGCAGCATGGAGGTATGTCAAGTTTGTGAATTACTACACCCTTGTTGTGCGCTGCTGTCAATGGACTGTAACAACCAGTCCATGGTGAGCACTTCCAGAATCCCTCCAATGATGCCCAACCGAGTGCCCGTCCCAAATCTGCGCAATCAGGAATGTCCATTTCCTGCATAATGATACTCAGGGCTGTAATGTGTGCCAAGCAGTTTACACATGAGTAAAAATCAACTTGTCCATGCAGTCCCTTCTCGCAAAACTCATCCGCAGCTGTACGGTTTTCCCTCCCTGGTGTCCCCTTGAAATCTCTGTAAGAGTGTGTATGCGTTGGAAGAGTCACTGCGGTTTGCTGATCACAGATCCAAATATTTGCTGCTTTTCCCCATATCTGATACAAAGATTATGTCCTTGCATTTTTATTTTTTTTCCCCCCCAGATTGAGAAAAAAGCTTGCGTGACCAAGTCTGTAACATGCACATGTCTGCATGTATGTCCATGCAAGCTTTAGTAATTGGGACAGCTATGCTCTCCCATGGAGCCCCCCGGATGTGAAAAAGAAGGGGAAAGAATCTCAACATGCCATTACATCCTCCTCCTCCTCTTCCTCTCTTCCTTCATTCAATCTGTCACACATCTCCTCATCCCCAAGTGCAGGAGAGCGAGAGGTGCACCTGTGTGTGTGTGTGTGTGTGTGTGTGTGTGTGTGTGTGTGTGTGTGTGTGTGTGTGTGTGTACTGTTTATGTGCTGAGGATGTGTTTTGTTGCGATTCAGTTTGGACTGTTATGAGCCGATGCATAGTGTACGTGTAGGAGGATGTGTTTGTGCTCCTCATAATGAAGCCATATGGCTTGTCTGTTAGTATGCAAGCTGCCAGCACTGGGAGCTGTGACGCTGGCAAAAAGTACCGCGATGAGACGTGAGGGGCATACTCCTGTCTTTTTCTTCTTTGATTCTCTTGTCTATCCTTTCTTCACCTCATTTTTTTTATCCTCCAAAGTCTCTTTCATGCTCCTCCTCCTTCTTCTTCCTGTTGTGTTTTTACCAAGCCTCTGACTTCATCTTGTCTTTTGTGACCTCTCCTTTTCGTTTCTCATCCTCCACTCATCGTTGCTGTTCCCTCTCTGCCCCACTTCTCCTTAAATTGACATCCTTCTTCCATCTTAATTCTCTTGTTTTTTTTTTCTTGCGCTTTCCCTCACTTGTCAGTACTTCTCCTTCTTTTCGCTTTCTTGTTCTCCACATTAGTGACTTGTTTTTTTAGCTTCTCCCTCCCTCTCTCCCAATAAGATTAACTGGTGTGAAACGATCCATTTCCACATTTTCCTGTGTAGCCGCAAGAGGAGAGTGCAGCCTGACCTAAATTTACATGTTAGCAAGAGAATCTAAATGACAGCACATGGAGGGAGTTGGAGAGCAAAAAGATCGAGGAGTTTGTCCGACTGAATGAGGGATTTACTTTTGACAGTAAGAACAGTTTCATGTTTTTGTTTAGAAAAAAAATAAATCCAGGTACTTTTCAAAAGTTTATTTTTTTTAGGGATTTTATCAACACACATATACACACACACACACACACACACAGTATAGACTTGATAGATAGATAGATAGATAGATAGATAGATAGATAGATAGATAGATAGATAGATAGATAGATAGATAGATAGATTT
>CAEGAF010119891.1:0-41517 GCA_903067075.1 Micropoecilia bifurca
TTATTATTATTATTATTATTATTATTATTATTATTATTATTATTATTATTATTATTATTATTATTATTATTATTTTAACTCTTTATTAATCATGACAGTTGTGTAGGATGGGTGTCTCAAAGGGCAAAACTGCTATGAATGTTGGTGTGTAAGTAATGGTACAGTCAATAATGAGAATGTGAGGTTTGAGTTTTTTAATGTAGGATACTTTAAAGGTGTGAAGAGACTTAAATGACTGTACGAGGGATGTTTTATGTACTACTGGGTCCTTTTTGAACTGTTTGTAAAATCTGTATGACTACTTGGCTTGTTTATGTATTTAAATTTTATTGTCTGATTGAAATAAAACCTTTTCACACCGTGTCAAGCTGCAATCAGAGCAGAGCATAATTGTGACGTCGTGACATTCATCTTCCCCTCAACACTGAAGTGGAGCGTTCCCAAAGCATGATGCTGCCACCACCATGTTTTATGTGAGAACTGGTGTCAGGCGTTAGTTTCCCTCAAACGACTTGTGGCAAAAGAAATGTTTAATACTCTTTCATTAACACTCCTTATATAAAGGTTCTTTCCATTTTTAAATGAATTGGAGAAGCCTCTGTGAGATAATACAAAGATTTTGTTTATTTTTATTTTTTTAGATCTCTCACATAAATTCCCAATAAAACCCATTATATGTTGTGGTGGCCAACATCTGTACAGGTGTGAATAGTTTTTCAATGCATTCACCGTTTTTTTTTCCCTGAACCTTTTTTTTAGCTAGAAATTTTAGCAGAACATTTTTGCAGAAACATGCTTTTTTTGTCAAACCTTGATTTCTTAAATGTTTTTCTTTACCAAATAAATTTTTGCCAGTTTTAAAAAAACAAACAAAACAAATATCTTCAGTCTTAATGTAAACCCGGTCCTCTATCCTCTACCCTCCGGGCCTCTGTTCTTTTCAAAAGCCACTCCTGCCTGCCTCCCTGTTATTACCTCCGAGCTTTAATTAACAGACACACCTGTCACTTTGCAGCACATTTACACCAAAGGTCAAAACGGGGGCGCTTGGGGAATTTATGCTACAACTGTATTTTACAATAGACCACAAAGCCCCTATTCAGCTGCCGATCGGTACCAGGGTTTTTTTTTTTGTTTTTGTGTGTGTGTGGTTGAGGCAGGACTCTCACCTCGCATGTGAGACCCGTGTGTTTGGAGCAGCCTGGTTGGAGAACAATGCTAATGGAAACATCTGTGAGGGCTTGCTGGTTGTCTGCCGTGCTAACAAGCAGAGCTAAAAGCCCAGAGTGACAGCCCTATTAGTGACTAATGGATCCTGAGACAGCTGAGACCCTCACACACACACACACACACACACACACACACACACACACACACACACACACACACACACACACACACACACACGCAGCTAAGGACCACCACGCCCAAGAACAAGCCATCGACTCCCCTCCTTTTTTTTTTTTTTACCTCCGTCCCTCTAGTTAAAGATCTTTATAGGTGAGGGAGGGGCTCGGGGATGTGCTCTCAAGCTATCAGCGATCTCTCGGGGTAACAAAAGGTCAAGGACTCTCATTTTTCATCTCAACCAATTACCCTCCTGTCCCAACCTGGCTTTCCCCTTCCTCTCCATCTCCACCTCCTAACCTGCCGCGCTCCATCCTGTCCTCTAATCACACCCGACCACATGAACGCATGCAGCACTCCTCGGAGACGCACAAACAACCCCAAACCGTCCTTCAAACGAACACGGGGGTGGGGGGGAACGGGATGATAAACTTCAGTCCTCCAATAAAGTGAATTACTTTGAATTTTATTCCTTCTCTTTCCTTTTTTTTAATTTTACGGATCGCTCTGTTCATTTCTTAGTGTCCTTGGCGGCACTCGGTCACATTGCGACTGCATTTCTGAGACGACGGTTTTGTTGTGTGTTTGGGTGAACCCAGGGGGGGGCAGAAGAGGAGGGAGAGAGACGGGGGGGTTGGGGGTATACAGTCCAAATCAAGTAATGAGGGGAGAGGCTAGGGCAAGGCCTGACCTTCCAGCTCTCTGTGGTATGCTGAACATGCGGCAGGAAACAAGAAGAACATCTATCTGTCCACAAAAAGGGGGGACTGTTCGCCTGGAGGCAGGGATACGGGACTCTCCAGAAGACGGCAAAGCTGCTGGAGCTGTCCAGTGTGTGTGTGTGTGTGTGTGTGTGTGTGTGTTGGCTAACAGACTTGTAGCGGGGAGGAGACACAAAGCATGGGTGATGTTGGCGATTACTCGTGAAAAAGGATGACAATTAACCCTTCACTTCTCAGTGACCCTCTCATTCTCGTAGTTAACCCCCCTGAAGGTCAAAGGGCAACGGGCTCTAAGTGGCCTGTGGGTGTGCAGCAGACCAATTCGCAAACAAATCTGTGACATAGTAGCAGGACACCCATCATAGCTGCGGCTCTGTCAAAGAAATATCAAGGAGTGTGAAGTTTGCAACTTGCAAAAATATTCATAGCCCTTCAGCTTCCTCTTTTTCTACACGGCAAAGACAAACCTCATGAACTTTTATCTGACAGACCAGCCCATGACAATACGAGAAATGGTCGTGATCAATCCATTATTGAAATAACTGTCAAATCATTTCAGAATTGATTACCAAACTCTAAAGAGACCGTTTGCTGAAGTAGCAACACATTCAGAGAAGTAATTGGAGCCAAAACTGTGCAAAGTATACACGTTTTGAATTTAAGAAAAAAAAACTGTCTGTAAATATGCTCTACCAAGAGCTTCAGCTTCAGCTGGTTCAAATTCTGCAAAGAAAAATGTTCTGCTAAGCACCTTTTGCATCAGTTTATTAGTTTTATTAATCAGTTAATGCAAAATACAAACAGACAAAAAAAAAAAAACAGATTAGCCCAGAACTGTATTGACAAGTTAAGCAGAAAGAACAGAGTTTCCACATGATGAAGACAATAAAGTGTTCACTACAGGAATGTTTTAGTGCTTTAATTGCAAAAAAATGTCTTTTTTTTTTTTTTTAAAAAGGAATTTAATTAATAATTAGTTAATTAGTAAAACAAAATTTCAAGCTTTGGCGAGAGAATTGGAATCTGGGCGTCCACTTATACTGAGAGGTTGCGAGTGGAGAGCATCGGTCATAGAAGCAGTCCAGACAGCCCAGGTTTTTCTGGAGGAACAGCAAAGATCCACAGCTCAGGTGGGACAACCTGTGCCACAGCAAAACTTATAAACATGTGGCCGAAAGTGCAAAAGTGGTGTGATGGACACAGCAAACAAGTGGAAAAACATGTTCAAATAAAATTAAAAAAAAACTAATATTTTGGCCACTTTAGGAAGATAAACTATGTGATTCAAGAGTTTGACTGGTAGCACATCCAGATGTTGCTGAGCCCTGGGCGTTTCAAAGCATGTTGAATTAAAACGACTCAAAGTCTAACCCAGTTCAGAATGCTGCTGCTCAGAGGAGACGGTCTGCATCCCATCTGACTATCCTGCAAATAAACAAGAGCAGAAAATCGGAGTTTAAACTTGCAGAGACAGAAGGTCTGCCGCCCCAACCGGAACAAAACAATTTTTCTAAAAACGTGTCGAATCCGAGGAGGAACAAATCCCAGCCACATTTTTCAATTTTTTTATGTGCAAAAAAAAAAAAAGTACTCAACCTTATATCATTTTTCTTTCACTTCACAGTTATGCACTGCTTTGTGTTGGTCTATCACCAAATACCTTGCAGGTTGTGGTTGTTAATGGGTATAAACACTTTTACAAGGCACAGTATGTACTTCGTACTCATTTTTGAGGCTACGATAACGTTTATTGGGACGGTTCTCAAGCCTGAAACTGAGAACATGGGGTCTAAAAAACCACCACTGGCATCTTTGGTTTCCAGCCCTTCTGTGTTAAAATGTTTGATGTCTAACTGTGTCTGTTCAAGGCACACCGCTGCTACCTCTCATCCAGCCCAGCAAGAGAAACACGCTGGTTCACACCTTAGCTGCATCGCTGTCTGGTGAATCAGAGGAGACTCGAGTTGATTCTTATCATAAAACCAGTGGAGGACATAGTGTAATAAGTCAAACTCAGACAATGATGTGCAACAAGCCTTAAAATCAAATAATCTTTAATTGCACTTGCATTTTGCCAATATAAAAAGGTTAGAACATTTAGAAAAGGAAACAAAAAAGAGCCTACACTGAGAAATAGTTGTCATGCCGATTAATTACGGCTTGATTAAAGCCGTAATTAATCGGAATGTATTTTCTTACTGATCCATGACTTCTGTTTTTTTTTTTTTTTTTTTGGGAGGGGGGGCTGCATCTGTTTGTTGCCCTCCAGACAAGTGAAAATGCCACCAGTTCAGGCAGGTGCTTTGCTGATCTTTAGTGGCAGAAATCGGCCTCCGGAACTTCAGCTCATCCATTACAAGAGCTGGAGAAACAGTGAAAACATCTTAAAAAGGATGGAGGGGAAGGTGTGAAAATTCCCAACACTCGCTCTGACAGAGCTTCAGTAGAGACAGTCTTCTCGGACTCATCAAGCCTCCGCCTATTTTAAGGCTTTGGTACACCAAGGGCTGATTTAAGTGTGGCAGCACTCGGGGTGTGGAGGTGACAAAGGGGGAGAGCGCAGCAAATTTGGAGGTCCTAATACTCGACACAGGCACTATGGGTTCGAGTCCCGAACCGATGACCTTTGCTGCACCTCACAACCCACCTTCCTGTCTGACATCTTTCAAAGAAAAGTCACTTGAGCCAACACGACCTTTAAAAGCACCGTCTGCGGTTCTCCACAACAAGAACTCCCATGTTGTAACTCCTTGTTGCTTGCTTTAGAGGACTTTTTAAGGAAGCTAAAAAAAGTCCTGGTATTTCTTCTTTGTATAATAGAAAGAAATATTATTTTTGTGCAAATTCTGTGCTTTTTGAAAACATGCTTTAGCTGCAGTTAGCAACAACGACTGAAAAATCCTCTTTACCCCCCGTCCAGTTTTCTTCTGCTTCTGCTTTGAGTCGCACTCAGATCGTCCTGTCAACACATTTTTATCAACACAGAGATAAACTGAGTAAATGTAAAATGAGTTTCACTCATTGAAGGGGGGGAAACTATCCAAATTGAATTTCATAATAAAACGCAGTCAAGATGCCGGGACCCTAAACAGTCTGCTTATGGTTAAACCTCTCCAATATGGCTGAATTAAAACCACACTGTAGTTGCGCTGCCAGGTTGGTTTAGAGGGCATTTTCCCCTTCAATAAAACCATAACTGAAAACTGCTGTGTTTACTCTGGTTGTCTGACATTAAAACGAGTTTGGTGATCCGAAACATTAAGAAGTGACCAAAAAAAAAGGAAGAAGATAAAACGGAAAGAAATAAATGAGACAAATGCTTTTTTCACAGCATTGCACAAACCCCATGCTTGTCCTAAACCATGCTACGCTAATCCTACACCGATGACGATTCTCTCACGACAACAGGACGTGGCTTCAATAGCAGGACAGTGTTTATATGAGATTATAACACCTCGTTTTAAAATATTTGCAAATTTGGTCAAATTATTTGCAGATCTGTACTTGTTGATGAAGACTGAAAAATAGTTTTATGAATTGTGTGTTGGTTTGTAGTGTAGTTTGCTTGTTTTCAGTGAGATTTGAATAATGACTCATTAAAAATGTATGTGAATTAATAAACTGGCTTTTCACCAAGTCATAATCTGCTTAATCGTACTTGACTCCATCAACATCTCCAGGAAATTGACATTTTTCTGGTATAACCTGGCACCGAGCATCTCTCCTTTTAACAGGTTGATGGAGTGTTGTGTATTGTCTCTCTGTAAAATGAATAAACAGCATAAACATGTTTTTTTTTTAATCACGATAACAAACCGTGTGACTGCAGCTTAAAAAGCCTTGGTAAAAACGTTTTACTGCATTTGTGGCACATAGATATAAAGACTCAGAACAGGAAAGCACAGGAGGTGACTGATTTCAGAGAATGAGGTCATGATTTGTGTTTGTGGTTCTCAATTAGTTCTGCATTTTTGTTCATTTGTGGTTGTTGATTATTATCACTATTCCCTGCATGTTCACTATGTTCATTGAGGTTCTTAGAGCTTCAGTGGTCCTGCTCTTTACGTATTGATTTAGATTCTTATTCTAAATATTAGTCTCTAGCTCTTGGTAAGCAGGAACCTGCTGTGTTTGTGATGTGTGTTTGTTTCACCTGTGTTCGTCTCTGTGGTTGTTTGTCTCTTCGTACCTGCTCGGGGGTCTTCCCCCAGCTGTTATGCATTCTCTTGATGAGTTAAAACAACTTTGATGTTTTTGATCCACCTTCCAAGTAGCTGAAAGTTTTTCAGTCTTTTGCCCGATTCTCTGGGACCGTCGTCGATGTACCACATGCCTGGTTTTTATTATTCAGGTTTTATTTCTGCCAGTTCTCAAAGTCTGAAATTTAAGAAATTTGCAATATGAAAATCTTCATTTCTCGCCTGTTTATTTGGAGGGGGTCCAGCTCCATGATTAAACACAAAAGCATCAGGAAAAAACATTCACATATTTTTCTTTTTTTTGATAGGGTATATTAAATGATAGCACAGAGGGGTGCAAGTTAAAAACAGTGAAAACTTCTTCTCCCTCCTTTTTGGACAAGTTAAAAAGACTGATTCTAATTGTGTGTATGTGTTTAAATGTGTGTGTATACATATTTTTGCTTTTTAAATATTTGCTCAGAAATAAATAAAGAAGATATACACATTGGTGTGCTAACAACTAGGAACCCCATGTTGACGGTTAGCTCAACTTAACCGGGTTGATCAGAAGAGGCAATCCAACGTGCAGAGAGGAAATAAGACCAGACGTTATTGGAGAGTCATTTTCCTCGCTGTTCTTCTCAATAACTTTCTTGCTTAAATTTCCACCGAATACGGTGGAAATTCAGCCAAGATCGAGAATTTACTGTGAGTCATTAAGCGAGCGCATGCCTTGTTTATGAGCACACGTGACCCTGTTTTGCTCTGATTCCAGGAAGATGAGTGTACCTGCACCACCGCAGGGAATCATAGCGTGCCCCCCCGCCCCAAACACACACACACACACACACACACACACACACACACACACACACACACACACACACACACACACACACACACACGTGAAGACCCCCTTGGTGTTAGTACAGAACGCTGGAGCCAGGCAGCTTGTGGCGTCTCCCCTGAGACACCAGAGGAGAGGAGGGTCGGCTGAAGCATCCCGGCGTAGGAGTGTTTCAGGGATGAGTACGGAACTATATTTCATTCAGCATCTGCTCAACTCCTTCACTCGGTCATTTATTATTTCACGCGTCAAAAGTCACACGGTACAAACGCGGGAGGGGCGAACGAGGCGTTTCCAGGCCTCCCTTTGCAAACGTCGCGAGGACTTAAAGAGGCGCCCCGCGCGCGCGTTGTTCGTCTGAACCGCGGGCTTTGACGGCTCAACACGCTCTGAACAATAGTGAAAAAGCTCTGAAGAAAGAGACGTCGCTGCGGTGTTTGACAGGGCCTGTCGGCGCTGGCTCCGAAGCGGAAAGGAAGACTGAAAACCAGGAAAGAACAACAAAAACACAGCTGGCGATGTTAGGAGAGAGAGAGAAAAAGAAAGAGAGAGAAAACACACATTCTCAGGTTGAGTCTCGGTTGTGTGTGAATACATTAGCCCCCCTGTTGCGAGGGGAACTACAGTCAGCTGGGTTCTCGGTGTGTTTTCGCCCCAACACTATTAACTCCCTCGGTGGTTTGAGGTTATTCTACAGTAACTAGTGTGTAGCAAAGTTTACTGCGCCGCTTTATTTGATCTGAATGAGTTTGTTGTATAGAAATATTACACTAGACTGTGGGCTGCTGGAGGTCTTGGGTGGAACGAAGCTCGGTTTTTTGGTTTTATTTTATTTTTTTTGCTGATACGCAGGAGCATGTTCAAATGAGTCATATTCATTGTTTTTAGAGCATAAATGATTTTCTAATAAACTTCCACTGAGCTCGACTCTCCCTTGTTAATAAACTCTAATTGCTCCACTCTAATTGACCTGCAATTAGATCATTTTAAACTGACTGATGTTTATACAGAGACTCAATGCGCTTTGTTTGTTTTCTGTGTCCATTTGATCTTAGATTCTTATTTTGTTTTCTTTTCATAAGCCTTTGCTATTCTTGAGTCGGAGAAACACACAAGAATTCAAAAGTGCGTGTAATGTTATCTGCACAACTGGTAGGAAATTCTATTCTTTTCTATTCTGTAACATTATGATGCAAACTGACATCTTTAGGGTGGTCAAAGTTTTGTTCCCAAAGCAGAAACGAGACTTTTTTTCCCCTGGAAAGTGAGAAGAGCTTGGTGACTGTGGTAGTGCTCCGCATAAGGTCAGGGTTTATGCTGATAAGAATATTTATCTGTTCTTATAGGGATCTGTTAACATTCTTCACCTTTCACCCCTCGTTTAGGTGGTGAACTACAAACATGGATTTGTTCAGGTGTAACCTGCTGAAACTGAAGGTTTTGTTTTGAAATCCCACAGTATTTTGGGACGTACGAGACTCTCGGTTACTCTCATGTTTATGAAGGTGAAAGGTCAAATGTTTCTGTGCAAGTCCTGAAATGGACTGGCGACCTTTCCAGTTCTCACTCTGACGGACAGGACGGATGGACGGATGGATGCTAATCTTGCATGAAGTTATTCAGTAGCGACCCTTTAGCCGCGCCCCATCCAGTAATAATCGCACTTTTAAATGCCCCCCTGGGTGCAGCCAGTCATATTACTTAATACTTTAAGGATGAATTGCCCTTTTTCCAACTCCAGCTCACCAGTGATTCAGCCTCTCTGTCTAACATTGCCCATTTTCCAAAGCGGGACAAAAATAATCCCTCAAAAAAAAAAGAAATGAAGAAAAAAATCTCTCACTGAACTTCTTTGCCAGCTGAAACTGTCGATGTTTAACTTTGATACTGGATTTCCAGGATTGGCTGTGTTGATCGCCTGCCGACGCAGAGACAAACGGTGCTGTCCACAGCAGGACAGACAACCAGGCCGGATTCTTTCCAGCGTTTCTGTTGACTTCACAGAAACTCAGAAGAGGTGAGGAGGGGGCACTTAAAAACAAAAAACACCTGGATTCTGTCCAGGCAGCCGATCGCAAGGCCGCGTGTCTATTCCGACTCCCAGGTGTCCCTGGGGCATCGTTTATGTAACGCACTGACACAGAAAGAATCTTCTCCTTTTTCTGTATCCAAATGACGACAATTATGATTATAGAGAACCGGTCCAGCTTGGCAGCGCCATGGAGTTCACAGTGGGTTAGTGTTTGAATTACATGCACTTAAGAACTGTGTTTAACTCTGCAGGACTGTCATTTGCCTGGCATGCAATTATCCTGCTGGGTAATTACGCAACTCTCGAGCACATGCGGACGTTTTCTGCACGTGAGCGGAGGTAGACGGCTGGGCTTTCAAGGCAGCTACACCTGCGAGGCTCGTCTCTCATTACGCCGTTATCTGGACTCATCTGCTTGTCATTTCAAATCCCGCTCACTGGGTCAGAGATAACGCAGATAGCAGAGGAGCAGAATCGAATGAACCTTTCCTTGTACCCAAAGGCTCAGACGTGAGCGGTTCTAACACTTTTGCTATACTTAGCGGTCAGTTTGCCTTTGAATGTTGCTCGCGTATCTGGAAATCAGAGCTGCGAGCATGTGACAGATCCATCTTTGTTCACTTAAGTGCCTCTCCTCTCTCCTCTCTCCTCCTCCTGCCTCTCTTTTCATCATGTGCTCGCAGAGCCGTGGCCAGGGCTCAGTTTCCCCTGGCTGAAATTGAATTAAGAAAATCAACCTCATGTTCATCCCTCGTCTTTAATGAGAAAGGTGGAGGGATTTCTGAGGTGTTTTCTTTAGAAAGGTCTCGGCGTTCTGGGAAGGAAGCCTGGAGAGGTGGATTAGCCAACCCCCAGCCGCTGCCCCGAAGGAAGGAAGAAACCGAAATATGCTGGACTACATCATCATCCGAGGCCAGACTCTCCTCTCACAGGGGAAGAAAAAAAAAAAAGACAACAACCCTGGACTAAGCCAGGACAACGAGAGGTGTTATGAGAACTCTTACGGGGTTGTTCTCTTCCAGCTCACAATCAAACAGAGTCGAAGAGGAGAAGGAAGCGGGTGGTGGGGGGGAAAATCTAAAACACATTTTCAACCTTGACTTCGACATGTGGAACCTGAACTGGAGCTGTTTTCTTTTCATCTGACTGGGACAGGGCTGAAGGCCTTCCACCGGGCCTCCCTCTGCCCGCAGGGTGGGGGGGGTGGGGGGGGGGTCCAAGCTGACCTGGCCATCAGCCGGGACGCGGCCGAGCCTCACGTCACGCTCTCCACCGCGCATCGCCGCTGTGTCCATGGCTCTGAGCTCTGCAGGACTTGAGTGTTTCGGGAAGAGGCTGCAGCATCTGATTGTTTTCATCACCCCAGAACTTTTTAAGAATTGGTCAGAGTACAAAACAGATATTCTGCTGCGATTTTAGGCAATAGAGCAACACGATGTTCCTCGTAATTGTAGATTTAGAAAGATTATGACACACGCTTCTATTGTTTTACTAAAAGAAACCAGCAAACTGTGAAGAGAGTTTATCTTCATCACTCAATCTCACCCCGGTGCTGGTTCAGGTCACACCTCTACCAGCTCCTACAGATTGAAGCGTTTGTCCGTTAAGTTTGGATAGAGAGCATCTTTGAGAGTTAATGGTTTAGTCTCTAACCACAGACCAGACTTTGACTGAGCCATACAAGCACATGAATATGTTTGATTAAAGTTTTTTTTTATGTTGTCCTGCTGGATGGTCTCATCCCTTCACAATGCTTTTTCTTTGGTTCTGCCATGGTTCTCTTTCCTCTCCCCACTGAAGAAAAGCCTCCCCACAGGATGTTGCTGCCACCGCCATGTTTCACCACGGGAATTCTGCACAGTGTTAATTTCCCACCACATATATTCAGATTTATGAAGAGAATGACTAATAGTTGCCCTGTCGATATGTCCGTCGATGTGTGTAAGGACATTTTTGCATCTCCTTACACACATCATAATAAATTATTTGACTTCTGAGGACAATTTATTTGTGAGTATGACTATAAAGATGCATAAATGCAAATTCATTTTTTTTGTCCTTCACTTTGCAATTATCTGCATTAAAGCCAAATAAAAATGTATTAATGTTTGAGGCTGCAATGTGACCAAAAGTGAAACTCAAGCTGGGAAGTACGATTAAGTTTCTGGGTGAGCTGTGATGAGGGGACACTATTGTCTTCAAGGCTGAAATAAGTTGAGGATTTTGTTCCACTGTGTTTGCTGTAGTTGATGATGCAGCTGACCTCCAGGCATCAGTCGGTTTGACCTCCAGGCATCAGTCGGTTTAAGAGTAACCCAGCGCTACGTGTGCTTCTGATGCAATGGAAGGATTTTCTGGCGAAATAATGCCGAAATCAAGCAAACGCGGCTTCGGAACAGAAGGGGGGGAAAGCGTGGGTGTGACGCAGACCACCAGACTCTCAGCAGCTCCAGTCTGCTGCGTACCTGCGACCTCAGATCTCACATAAACACGCACACTTTGAGAGGGTTTTCCTCTCCCCTTCCTTCCCACCCCCCTGACGCTCAGTGACGAGTAACCGTCCGCCCACAGCCGGTGCGTGGGGTCGCTGCAGAACACTCTGCTGGGTCGTGTGAGTGTGTGAGTGAAACGTGGGATTCCCTCTGCCACATGTGATGCCACTCAGATGAAAAGGTGTGACCTCCTAAAGGTCAGGGAGCTCTCTTACAACGGAATCTGGTTTTAAAAGAGGAATAAACCCAGTTTAGAGATAACCCTCTCTTATCAAAGTTGAACTGCTCCAATCTGTCTTCTTGTTTTCATGCGTAGCGGCATCCCTCACACACGATGACAGGTTTTGGTCTAAATGTATCGCCGTTCGACCAAGAAGTTTGTTTTCTGACAGGAAATGAAAATCAAACTCAAACAAAAGATCTGCATAATAGCATTTAAATATTATTTATAGTCTTTGCAAAAGACCGAGAGAAATGGAAACATTAGCATTGCAAAGATCAAACCCCCTTTTCGTAACAGATGAGCAGCTTTTGGCGTGTTTCTACTGTCACTTTGATTATTTAGTTTTGGTGACAACTTGCTAAAACTCGTCATCAAGCTGAAAAATCGTCAACGTTGTCCACTCTGCAATATTCAGGTCGGTTACTTTGGCTGGTCCAACCCAAACTGTTAATGTTATGTACAGACAGAAGAAAAATGTTGGTAAAATTAAAGCCCTAACTTCACCAGTGGGTATGAATTATTGTGGTTCTAAGTGCATATGACAACAGCATAATAAGATTCCTGAATGTTGTGGCTCTTGGTGTGCTGCCCTAAGATTATAACTCTATGAAAACCTTCTGCAGAACTAAATTTATAAGTATCAGAATTACAAATATTGTTCAACTGTGTACACAGAAACCCAACTATTTTGTAAGAGGTTGTGTTAAAGTAACCCAATCTATGCATTAAAAAAATGGAACAGAAAAGAACATGTTTCATTTGTTTTCCAGGGATATATTTTTATTCCTCAATATAATTTTTTTTCTTTTACTTTAGCTGAAGTTATGTCTCTCCATTCATCCAACTCTCGTAACAGTCTTGTTGCATTAGTTTTGATTCAGCGTTGCACATTTTGCGAGCACATTAAGACCAAGCAGCCCAAACGGTGCTCCGCTTAGTTTCACTTCTGCAAAAAAAAAAAAAAAAGAAGAAGAAAAAAACAACCAAAAACGTGGCTCTTGCATTTTGCATTCGTTACTGGTTTTGGTCGAGACGTGCTGTAGGTTTCCATATGGATTCTCGTCGGGGAGACCGTAAAGATCAACAAACCACAGCGTGTCAGCATGATTGCACTCAACTCAACTGACTCATGAGCGGTGACTTGATCCCCACAACGTGGGCCGAGCAAAAACCACAGGGGAGGTGGGAGGTGATAACGGTGCAGACAGGGGCAACAGCGAACCGTGAAGCCGCTGGGAATCCCTCTGAGGCTGATCAGAAGAGGTGTGGCGAGTGAAAAAGAGGGCAAACTCTCGAACCAAACCTCTTTTCGCAAGACGGTTCAGATCTCTGCAGTCATTTATTATTCTGCAGGTGGGCAGAAAGTGCAAACCTCGAAAAGGTCAAAGGTTTCTCCACAATAGCACCTTTTTTTCCCTCCTCTCTGTCTTTTTTTTTGGTTTTGTTTTCTTGTGAGCTGCAGCAAAAAAAAAAAAAAAATCCCAGGTGAGAAAGAGCCAGAGAGTTAGTGGAGTTTTTCAAAAAATTATTCATGCTGGGAAAGTGGGTCATTTCAGGTAAACCGGTAAACAAAAACAACCCGAAACGACCCACAAAACACCTGACTGTGGCAAGTGAGCGGTATTAAATATGGTGCCTATGTTATTTCTGCTTGACGAAGCAAATTTATGTAAACAATGTCAATTAGGAGTTTCACCTGTAGGAGTTGGAATGGAAATAAAAAAGTCTCCCTTTTGATTCCAGTAAACTTGAGCTCAACTAACTCGTTGCAGTATGAGATATTTGGCCGCTTCGACAAAGAAAAACAACATTTTGCTCTGCAACCGACGTAGAAACATTTACTGGGGTTAAAGCAGAGATGATACGCTAAGTAATATCTCACACCTCCAGAAAAAGGTTTACAGCAACAATATTTCAGCACTGGAAAAAAAGCAAAAAAAAAAAACCCCAATAAATTTAGGGTAAAATACCTTCAGCTGTCGTTGCCAGAATTTTAGAGAAAAATGTGCAATATATGGATTTTACCTTATAAGAACTGTAAAATTCTGGCAACCACAGCTGCTGATATTTTAGCGTAAATTAGAAACGTTTTTTTTTTTGTTTGTTTTTTTTAAAATTTGGATTGTTACTGTATATTAAAACTGCAACATAATTATGACTGTATTGGAGCTCTACTGCACATTGCACATCATGCCGCTTGAACTTTGACTCATTTGTGAGACAAGTTCTTAGTTATTGTAGCAACATTACGTTTATTTATTCCTTGTATTTGATTATTATTTGTTACAGTTTGATGCATTTTCCTAGTTCCCCTGTTTCTCCCTCACCCTTTGTGCCATTTCCTCTCTCTCTCTCCTCTCACACCTGCAACCGGTTAGCTAATCAGCCCCTGACCTTTTGCTTTCACTCTCTGGTATTTATACATCTCTTCTCCTCTCACTCTTTGCTCCTGTTATTTTCCTTGCCTTGTTCCTTCTTTTGTTTTTTCTTCTGCATCCTCCTGGCTGTTTGTACGTTTTTGTTTATCATTTTTAAATTAAATATTCACCTCAGCTTCTCTGGATCTGGGTCCACCGTTATTATGACACAAATAGCACAAACGTTACAATAGAAGTAAAGAGATTTTAAATGATCTGCATGTGAAAACACCACAGAGAGCAGTTCAGCTCCGTCCAACTTCCCTCAGGCCTACTAATGAAGGTCATCTACAAACTTTGTGCTTCCCGATGGATGAGGAGGGCAGGGCGATGCTCAGTGTTTTATCTACACATTTGTGTTTTCTTCTGCACATACTTCCATAAAGAGCAGATTTGTGGCGTGCACTGCTAAAAGTTAACCCGACAGGTTTTCCCACCTGAGCTATAGCTCTGCAGCTCCTCCAGCTTTTCCACGGCTCTGTTTGCTGCTCACTCCGATTAATTAAATCAGATTCAGCTTGAATCGGCCTGTTTTATTCTGAAAGGGGACTAAATAAAAAATACATGAAACTCTTTAAATATTTATCAAAATGTTTGAAAACCATAATTTTTTTGTTGTTGTTTTTGTTTTGATTCATTAGATAAAATCTCAATAAAGTAAGGGGCACCTTGTGTTTGCAAATATATGCAAAACAGATGAGCAAAGGTTCTGTATTTGTTCTTTTTTATATACTTGAGTTTTTCTTGGCAACTCGTGAGCGATTTTGGCTGATTTACATTTTTGTGAGCTGACAGGACGGGTAGAGGTGTCGTGTGTATCTGGGCGTCATGTTCTGGATGTCGCCCAGAACCACTAAAGAGCAGGGAAACGACTTTGAGGTCACGCAGGGTGACTGTCTCGCTCTCAGGGTCTGGGCCCTGATTGGAGCTGTGGCGAAACTGTTAATGTGTTTGGTTTGCAGTAGACGTACGGCGGGGCGATCGAGTTGTCGCCTGAAGCCAGGCTTCTGAAACCCGGTCTCTCTGCTGGAACGCAGAGCCTGATGTGACAAACTAATTTGATCGCCACGACATTTCAGAAAAACTGGACGGAAGAAAGAAAGCTGGCATTTACAGCCAATTTAAAATCTGCATTTGACTTCCTTCGGTCAACAGGAGTCTGTGCTGTCGCTCAGTCTCTTCTTCCTGATAAAGCTTGCCCAGACGTCTGGTTATGATGGAAAATCCCAAACCTGGTACCAAGGAGTGTTTTTTCTTCCAACGCTCAGAACTCCTCCCATCTGCTGCCCACCTGACGGCCTTTCATCCAGACGAGCCAGACGGGAGGGCAAACATGGGGCGGGAGAGAGGAAAAGACTGGCAGGTGTTTAGAGATCCGGCAGGGCAGGGGGGGAGAAACGTGGGCCGATTTAAACCGGACCTGAGAGCTGGAGCACTGTAAAACATCTGAAGGTGGTATAATTTGAAAACGAAAGTTCTGAGAGCTACGGCCTTCTAAAGTGCAAATAAAGTTGTTTTGGTTTTAAAGTTCTTCAAATCGATTTAACAACAGAAAGGTTGTCTAAACGTTGTTTAAGTTCTCATAGCTCGTCAATTTTGAATTGTGAGTTATGACTTCATGTGGGAATTTGAACCAAATAAATATTTCACATTATCATGCAAGAAAACTGGTCTTACCCAGCTGAACAACAACACGCATTTCTGAATCATTTTCCACTCACAATGTCAAATTAGAATAATTTAAATTGTTGATTCAGCTGGAATGAAAAAAACAGCAAATTTTTTATTAAAAATTAAGCTGTATTCTGCTGAATAACATTTATTTTTGAAAAGATTTTCACTTCAACAGCATGAGAAGGTGTTTCCTTCAAAAATAGCAAACTAACACTTGCATTAAAATTAACATTTGCCTTAATAATGTACGAACGGCAGGTCAATAATTCTCGTCTTTTTCTTCTAAGTGGAAACTTAAAAAGATTTCTTTACTAAAAGTTAACCCTTTCATGCATGAATTATGATCCTTTGTGTCAGGACTCTTTTCCAAGGTAAGAAAGGTAAGAAAAAAAAAATGAATATTTTTTTTTAGATGATCAATTGTAATTTTCTCCAAATACAAAGTTATTTTAAAAATACATCAGTAGTCTTCTTTAGTGGTTATCTGATGCCACAACATTTTTTTTTTTACTTGCAAGAGTCGTCTACAGTAGAAGGAGGGACCGGGTTGGTCGGCATGCTTTTTTTTGTCTGTTGGCCATATTGGATTATTAAATTATTATTATTATTAAATTATTATTTAACAAAAATAATTTATTGCATAGTGTATTTTATGATGCATTTGTGTCCAATTCAGTGGTCTGTGTGCATTTATATCATAAAAATCCATAAGAAGCACAAGAAAATTGCCTCAAGATCCACTATAGTGACCACTGTCCATGAAAGGATTAATAAAAAGCTACAACTCACATTAAGGGTCAAAACCTAAAACGTGCAAGATTCCTTTGACACACACACACACACACACACACACACACAGAATAAAGCCTCGCATATGGCGCACGCAGGGTCAGAACGACACTGCTGGACTGCGCACAGAGTAAAAACCTTCTCTTAACACTGTGGGAGGCATGAAGAGTAAAAATTAGTTGACAACTTAATGTGGCTCAAATGTTTTACAGTGAGCTGAGTGGACAGGTGGAGTTCAGAGGAAAAGAACCAGGAAAAAGAAGCCACTCGCTGTTGTGGGTACAAACCCAGACACAAACATAAACACTGGCAAGAACTTGAATAATTCCCCTTTCTTGGCTCCCCTCACCTCCGACTGAGCATAAACAAATTTAAGATGGAAAACCCTCCGCCGGGCCCAGCAGGCCTCAAAGAGACGGCCGTCTGAGAAGCAAAGGAACATTTTGTTGTTTCAGACCAACATCTAAATCACATCAGCAGTAAAACTCAAGTAGCTCGGGAGAAATTTCATCCCGCTAGGTATCACTCGGTCTTCCTCAAATCCTTGCCCTGAAATAGAAAAGAGAAAATAGCCAGACAGTCTCGCATTTCCCCTCCTCGACAGGAGACACAGAAACGCTCCCATGTGCTGAAATCATAAAAACGACACATCCTCGGACCCGTCGCTCTAACCAGGGTCAGGCCTCTGAGGGAGGCCAAGCGTGAGCGACGCACCAGAAAATAACGGCGTCCTCCACCTGACGCAGTCTGAAGTCGGCTCTCTCTTTGTGAAGCAGCACAGTTAAAACAAACACGCGGTGACTTGGGTGCAGGGCTTTCTCCGCAGATGACTGCAGCTCCACGGTCTGCCTGGTAGTGACATCATGGCTGGGTCTGCTCCCAGAGGTCCCCGGCTGCTGGGACAAGTCCAGGTCAACGCTTGCCAACAGCCGCACACACACACGCACGGGCACACACACTTTTTACAACAGTGCACCACGACAGATAGTCTCCCTCTGTCTTGTTCTCTCTCTCAGAGATGCTGAGGTTGTCCCAGGCCTGGTGACAGCCTTCGTTCAGTGACATTAGTATTATTTTTATTCCTCTTTTGATGTTTTTTTCTTCCCATCAACACTCTCAAGTTTCAAAGATGGTAAACAGAAACTTAACCGCAGCCTCTTAAAAACAGCAAAGTGTGCAAACTAAAAATGGCAGGGCCATATTTTTTTTTTCCTTTTTTATTTGAGTGTGACATTTATGGGAATCCAGTGCGGATAATTCTGCACAGGAGGTGATAACTGCACGCTGCGCCGACCAAACCACGTCCAGGCCGATGCTGCCTGCATGCAGACTACGAATTAGTCTGATTCCTTGCGATTAATTTACCAACATGTTTCTCCTGGCTGAAAGGAATATCAATATTTCGAGTGGCTCAGACTCCAGTCTGTGGCGAGGATTAGAGTTCATTTCAACATGACTGGTCAGAGATCACAAGAAGGTTTTGATTGCTGCAATGCAATGAAATGAATGTTTTTTTTCCCGAACTACTGAGATGGACTTCTTACGTTACCAAGTGATTTTATTAACTTTTTTTTTTATTTTTATGTCTTGTTTCTTTCCTCTTTTTTTTTTAGTAAAAAATGACACTTCTCCTCCAGTGCCTGTTTCAGCTTCTTGCCAGAACCGAAGACTTAATTTAATGTGAACATTAATTAAAACCTGCCTAAAGAAATTTCCCTGAGAAATGAGTGTGTGAGCATAAAAGGGAATGGATGGATGTTACTTTGCTTAAATTTTAGCAAAAATAATCTCAATCACACAATCTTAAACTTAATTAGATGCATGTAATCAAACACTCCAGCAACGAATACAAAGCTTGTTTGCAGACCAAATTCACAACATTAACTTCCAAGAGTAAATTAAAAATGGAAAATAAACAATCAATTTCCAAGGGGAATAAGAACCAAAAATCTCTCCAGTTACTATTTTAGAAATGCTGTATTACTTTCACACTGAAATTGTATCAACTTCATACAGTTGAAGAAGTATTAGCTACTTAAGTTGGCAATATTATTAAATCAAACAATAATTTTTTTTGCTTAAAAAATTTGATGGGACACTGACAAAGACTAAATGTGCTAAAATAATATCAGCAGAGATATTTAAACCAAAAACCAGCATCTCAATGCTCAATATAGACTGTTGCATGTTGCAGCAGCACAAATGTCCCAAACGCATCTACAGCTTACATATTTAAAAAAAAACATATTTGGTGACACTTCATTTGAAGGTGTGTGCATCAGATTAACATAAACGTGCCATAAACACATTATTAGCCTGAAGGAGTCTTCATGAATAGTTATGATTGTTGCGACAAAAGGTAATTCGGTAAAAAAATGACAACTTTGCATTAAAAGTGTTATTTGCCAAATAACACTTCATGACAACAGTCAGACTCCATGTTCATAACAGATGTTGTCATGTTTATGTCAGTCTTATGTGCATCCTTTCAAATGCAGTCAAATAAAGTCTTACCCAATATTTATTCAAAGAATAATCATTAATTTAAACAATGTCTTTATTTGATATTTTAACTGCCAAGAAAATATTTTTGGAATTGAAAATGTTGCTTATTTTATTGATAAGTTTTCATTTTTAAATGTAATTCATTAATTACAGACCCTGAAAATAACTTGATCAAAAAATATTTGAATAGAGTCCTACCACTAAAACGTAGTGAAAGCTGAACCTCCACTTTACAACCAGGTTACGTTTCAAACTGTGTTACGCCTCCACAGTCAACATCATATTAGACGTCATACTATAACGTCTTCATACCCGGTGTAGAGAAAGAGTTGATCAGGAACTGTCCCTATTAAATAAATAATGTTTTAGCAATAAAAAAAAAAGAAAAGAAAACTTAGCAGAGATGAGCAACGGGGATGATCTCTTGAAAACCTGAACCCACAACCATCTCCAGTCAAACACGCACGAATCTGGGCTCACGTCTTTAACCAGAAGGTTTAGAGACTATAAGTATATACAGTCTATTTTTACATCAAGAAGACTGCGGTGTTCCAGGCCGCACACAGACACAAACACCATCTCGCTGCACACGATTACATGCGGAGCCTCACCACCCACTGCTTCGTGTTTGTTTAATATGGCATTTCAGCATGGGAACGGTATATCCTGCTCCTATCTTAATAAGGGCCCAGCTAATTCATTACCACAACACATTCGCCAGAGGGTCTGGTGCCAACGGCGGCTGCTTTGTGGCACGAGCCAGACTTTGCTCCCACAAGCTTTCTCTCCTTTCTGTCCAGCTAGTGGACAGCCAGACAGACAGCTCCTATAAGCTCTCTGATTCTTGTCTCTAAGTGCACACAGACACGGGCTGCACGTGCACGTGCACACACACACCCACCCACACACACACACAGGCAGACTTTATTAGGGCTGGCACCAGACCTGGAATTTTGTCTGTCTCGTACCAGAGATGATTAGAAGTGCTCAGAGAAGTGCTGAAAGAACAGATTTGAACCGCTCTCTTCCTGGAGCGCCAGTTTGTCACTAAAGTTGTGATGAAAGCTGAAACAGGAGAATCTCTTTCAGATACTGTATATACTTTCACCTTCCTTCACACTGTCTTTCACTGGACTTTATTTACATGCAGTATGTCTTTTTAATTGAATCAAGTCAGGAACACGCTGTGTTACAAAAGGACACAAAAGCAGGATGTGATCACTTGTTGATGAGGCCTTTTAAGTGTCATCAACTTCATAAAATAAATCTTTTTTTTTTTTTTGCCTGAATCATTTTTTGGCAATAAAGAGGTGGTGATACTTTTTGCCAAACCCACTTTTAGCAAAAAAAAAAAAAAAGAAAAGAAAAAAAAAGACATGGGCCATTATTTTAGGAAGGTGACGATATGATATGTCCATATAAATACACAAACTGAACTTTTTTTGCTCAAAGATGTGGTTCATCAAGAAGTTGTGCAATAACGTTAGTGCTGGAGACGAACCAACAAAGACCTCAGATTTGTTTGCGCTCAATCTTGAATTTTGACCACTTTGCACAAACAACTAAAGAAAACGTAGGCAGCAAAGCTCACAAAGAGCCAACCAGGTTCTCTAAAACCATGTCAAGTTTGAGGAACAGAGAGTGAAGCAGAAACCTCCAGACAGAGAGCCAGTGTCCAGCGACGCATACAAAATTAGAGTGTGATTTATCTATTTATTTTTTGTTTCTCAAACATGGGGGGAAAAAACACACACAAAAAAATGTTTTTTCCCTAACAGAAATTGGGAGTAACTTCTTCTAATAAAACAAAACTGTGGGGAAAAAGAAGGCAGATAACGCCAATGGCGTTTGGTTTCTGCACACAGCTACGGTCATGCATGAAGGGCCTCTCTGCTCTGGGACTCGTCTGGAAACACCTCAGGACAAAATGACTGATTTCAGCCCCAACACTGTGCAAAGTGCCTAAAGCGAAAGCTCGTCTGCAGGACCCGCTGGTTACAATGTCGTACTTTCTTCTGCCACATAATGCATGATCCAGTCTCACAGCTGACTTGCCTATTGCTAAGCCATGCTATTTTACTCTAATGACCCACAAACTCTGGCAAAGGAGGCGAAATGTTTTCTGAGAGCCTGTGTAGGTGGAAAGCTCTCTCTCACGACGGACGGCGCATCACAAACCTTGGCGGAGGTGAGCTGCGTGGCATTTTCAGGACATTTCAGGGCAAATTTAGCGCAGATTCCTGCATCAGGATGTCGAGCAAATCTATTTTTAAAAAGCATAAGGGCCAATCACTGTTTATGTGATGCTGTTTAATCCTCACAGCTGCAGGAGACCTTTCTTGTGGTCAAACCTCTCAAGCCAAATCTCCCATTTATGCAGAAAGAGGACTGTGTGTTCCCTATGAAGCTCAACGCTCGAACCGCACTTGAACCACATCAATCTATAACTATTTATTTTACAAGGCAGACTGTATTCTATGCAAGCCAACACGGTACCATTGAACTAAAGTGAAATGGTTTGCTCTAGAAAGCAACGTGTTGTGACATCCGTAAAGCGTTTTCACGTTTTTGTTACGTTACTAAAGCGTTGCTCCAGTACAATTTTATTTGGATTTTGAACAATAGAACAACACAAAGTAGTCGTTGTCACTATCTATTAGAAGTTGGGTTAAATTTTCTAATCCTGGTCAATTTGAGATTTAAATTTTTCAGGGATTTTTGTTTGTTTGTTTCAGTATTTGCTAGTTTATTCGGTATTTTTCTCCAGAGCCTGAGTTTCCACACACTCCCGCACCTGTTCCTCATCTATTCATTAGCTCTCCTTGGTATAAATACTCATTCGTTTTCACTCATTACTCTGTAAGATCTGTTGTTGTTCTCAAATAGTTTTTTCTCCTAATTATTTCGTTCATTTTCAGTGAGCTCACAGACTTCCTCATGTCTGCATTTGGTTCCCAGCGACACTGAAACACGATAATTGTGGCGCAGTAGAAATATGATGCATTGACTTTCAGATAAAAATCTGAAAAGTGTGGGTGCATTTCTGTTCAGCTCAATATGGTAGAGCCGCATTCTGCTGCAATTAAAGCTGCATGTCGTCTGGTTTGTGTCTCTTCTATCTTTGCAAATCTACAAGCTTGTTTTTTTTTGCAAAATGGGTTCAGTTCAGTCATGTTCGACAGAGAACATCTGAGAACATAACTTTAGTCTTGCTATAGATTATCTGTTGCATTTTGACTGTAAAACATGACTATGCTTTGTCTATGTTCTTCAAGGAAAACTTCTCAACAACTTTCTATCTGAAGCGCTTTGTTTTTTTTTCTTCTCCTTCTTTTCGGTCTTTCTGATGCTGATTTGCTCTCTAATATTTTCCATCAAACCTTTGAGGTCTTCACAGAACAGTTGCATTTATACCGAGATTAAATTACACACAGATGGAGTCCATTTGCCAACCAGGTGACTTCTGAAGGCAAATTCCTGCACCTGATTTCATTTAGGTGGATCAAAGAATGAAAATAAATGGAAATCACACTTTCTTCTGTTTTGCAGCTATGTGCCACTTCGTGTTAGTCAACAAGGTAAATCTCTAAAGAAACTTTGTAGTACTAACATGCAGAAAAAAGGAAAAAAAGTTGATATATGGATACTTTTCCGAGGCATTGCATACAGGCCAGAAGGTCCAACTCTTGACAGCTATTAAGAAACTTTGGAAACACTAAACTCATAAGATTAATGGTCCGCAATTAAAATAAAAGGCACTGAAGTTCTCAGAAATTCAAATTTTCCTCATCGGAGCTCGTTCAGCTGTTCTCCTTTAAGCTTTCAGTCTGAATTATGAGCAGATTAAGTAGCATCAAGATTACCGCGAACTGCTCAATATGTCACAACCCGGATCGCGTCCAGCCGCGCTCCCTCTGACTCCTGAAGCCGCTATTTGTTCCTAATAACCCAAACGTGACGTATCAGCGCCGGCTAAGTCCTTTCGGGTTCTGCGTCTTTCAGGGCTGAAATGGGGTAATTTGTTTGGTTTTAATAAAGCAGGTGTTTTTCTTGGGTCAGGCTGTCAAGGAGCAAATTGCTTTCTAATCACATCACGGATAGAAAGTCCAGATGATGGTGGACGGGGCGCCACGCCACATCACTGCTGACCCAGTGTTTGACATGAACCTCTGCTTGTTCCAACACTCGCTCGGCTCAGCAGCGCACAAGCTGTGTTTTCTTTTAAGGAAAGCAAAACATGTCGCTTCATTTGCCCCGGTTTAGCCTCTAATCGCAGTGATGATGATGATAATGATGATGATGATGATGATGATGATGATGGGGAAGAGAGGCAGCGCCAGCCACAGCGAGCAGCTCCAGATGAAGAACACGTCAATAGTCGCAGTTTTTAAAATCACAAATCGGTTGGTCTGCGCCCAACGCGTCGACCAACCGAGCTTTATTCACATGCCGTTTAGATGAAGGAGAAGCTGAAAGGTAGCTTCTGAACAATGGGCAGCGTGTGAAACGCAGCCAAAGCAAAGACGACTAGAAAACATAAAGAGGGAACATGTTGTGCCAGTTCTGCTAAAAAACAATGTAGCATGAAGGCGCGTTCACACACACACACACACACACACACAGAGGCACAGAGAGGGAAAGGCGCTCCCCAGGAAAGAGCCCGGGCAGCACAAGGAGGAGGCCTGTGTGACCATTCAAACAAGCAGAGTGTGGCTGCGGGCCTAAAACAGCCAGCAGCACATTTCCATAACAGGAAAGGTCGGCATTGTGGCTCGGGGGGTTTGAAACCGTTAGCCTTTCTGAGAGATCCCTGCCCGCCTCGTCCCTCTACCTGTTGACTGGACTCCACTTACAGTCGGCTGTGCACTTAATCTGCTAGATTATATATAGCATGAATTATTCTTCAGGGACTTTAACACTTGACAGCGATCGTCAAATGTTAAAGCAAGGTGATTCTTCTTCCCGTGCATCCATGGGATTCAACCAAGTACTCACATTTCCTCCACTATATACGTAACTATAAATACTGAATTGCTCTTAAATATCACTGTGCGTGTTAATGGTTTTCCATTATATCTCTGTAAACTGATGACATGTCCAACACGCCTCAACTTTCACCCACTGACCCAAATTTTACCTCTGTGTTGTTCAAAGATAAAATAATGTAACTATTTTATTCCATCAAGATTTTTCATTTAGTAGTTTTTGGCAGAAAACAAAGTAAGTGACTGAATGCTTACATACAATACAGCTATCGGTGATACACAGTGGTGGCAGCATCATGCTGTGGAGAGGCCTTAGCATTTTTAAAATTATCATTATTATTAAAAAAATATTTAACATAATATACTCAATGAGAAAATACAAATGGTTCTCACATGGAAAAATATATATTTTTTGTAAACGAACAGCCCTGCTCCAAATAAAATCTTAAGTCAAGCTTCCTTCAGGGCAACAATAGGTACTAATTGAACACTAAACTAAAACCTGAGGTAGAGCGCGGTCGCTGCGTTTGCTCTTGTGTTTCATGTGAGACGACAGCAGAGGAAGCAGAAACAGTTTCTGGACTTTCTCTTGCGACGGGCCCCGGGGCCTCAACCCGGCCCCAAGGAATAAAACGCTCCTGAACGTAGGTTTTATGAATCTCAACACCTGTAGTGCACAAAGGCCTCCTGTGAGCAAAACAGTCACCTAAACATAGCAAACCAGTCCGAGTTAATATTCTAGTATAGCAATAAAACTTTGATTTACTGAATATATTGAATATAAAAAAATACCAATGTGTATTATTTTATTTGTTACAGTCTTTAACTGAATAAAAAAAAAACATTGATTATAGAGTTGGCTAAAATCTATTCATTTTGTGACCTTTAACTTCTTTCTCGCTCGCCTCACAGCATTTTCCCATAGCTCTCTCATGACTGAGATTAAAACAATATTGACATTGGAGTGGCTTAAAAAAAAGAAACAAAACACAGAGCAGCTAATGGTTATAATTATCTAAGATAATTACGTCCAATAATAACAACAGATAATACTTCTCTGTCTGTGCTTGTTGTTGTGTCTGCGGGGATCCTGCCTGGAAAAACGGGCCGTGCCAGCCGTCCACCTACTGAACCCGGCCGAGCCTCACCTTGTGGGTGTGTACGGCTCAGATTGCAACCCGTCAGGATCAGGTATGAGACGTGAGGTTTGAGGTCGGCTCAGAAAACTCCCCACCGCACGAGCGTCTGGTGAGGGGGAGAGAAGAAAGTTTCACCTTGTCAGGGAAAAAAAAAGTGGCCGAAAGTGTGTTCATTCCACTGCATGGCAAGATTTTAATGGCATTTAGCAGGACCTGATTAATTAAAAGAAATCATAATGATAGTCCGCTGGAGTCTGAGGAATGATTTGTCTGTCTGGAATGGCAGACACAAGTCCATTTACCTAATTAAAAAGAAAAAAACTGGAGCTCCGCTGTTTACTGCTGTGTGATGGAGGGCATAAAACACAAGCTGTGCTAGAAATATGAATAGAATGGAAAGCAAAGAACTGATGAGAAACGGTAACAGCAGATGGGTTGACAAAAATGATTACGTTTCATTTTGTTATTATGAATCTTTGACAGCAGGAAAGCAGGACTGTAATTAACAATATAGTAAATATAACAATCTGCCACATGCTGAAGCTGCATTTATCACTATGTAAGGGACAACAGAACATTCTAGAAGTATCCATCTATCCATCCATTTTCTTTACACCCTTGTCCCTTAGTGGAGTCGGGAGGGTTGCTGGTGCACATCTTCAGCTAACGTTCCGGGCGAGAGGCGGGTCACCCTGGACAGGTCGCCAGTCTGTCGCAGGGCAACACAGAGACACACAGGACAAACAATCATTGCGCACACACACACATTCACACTTGGGGACGATTTGGAGAGACCAATTAACCTGACAGTCATGTTTTTGGACTGTGGGAGGAAACCGGAGTACCCAGAGAAAACACACGCATGCACAGGGAAAACATGCAAACTCCATGCAGAAAAACTATGGCCAGGAATTGAACCCAGAACCTTCTTGCTGCAAGGCAACAGCTCTACCAACTGTGCAGCCCTCGTTCTAGAAGTATACATAGAAGAAAAAAAAATGATAAGAATCCCAAAAAACAAAAGTTGCTCATTTCTTTCTGTTTCAACATCCTAAAATCAGTGGTCGCATCTTGATGCTGATTCTCAACTGAAATGAGGTTTTGACTTTGACTGGACCGTCGTCACACATGGATGCATTTTGATTGTTGCGGATTTTTTCGCCTTTTGTTTACATCCACACATCCCAGCTGCCCAGGTCCTGCTAGGCAAAAGAATCCCCACAGCATGATGCTACCACCACCACAATCTCTCTGAATGGATTGGCTGCAAACACAAACACAGCCATAAATTTAGCCACAAAAAGTTATTAAATATTGTCTGAATGCTTTAAATACATGACAGATTTCCCATAGGTAGTAGAAAATCTTATTTTGACAAATCAAAGAAACTTTGAAATGAATCCATATTAAATAAAGACTAATACTACTGCTTATTCTGTTGAACACGGATCAGGACGCGGGTTATATTTAATAGAATAATTTATCATTTTACAGTAAATATATAATCCTGTTTCAGATTCAGTTAGGTATAGATAATTTTTTTTTTTTCAAAAATAACTGAGAATTGTTCAACAGGCAGTGAGAGAACCTATCATTTAGACTGAGAAAAATGTATATGATTATGAGTAATTTATTTCTAGACATTAGTTTATAATTACATTAAAAACACACACTCCCACCAGGTGTTTGCTAATTGCTGCTGGCTAGTTTGGTGGAGTGGAGTGGGAGAGGTGCTGTGTGGGGCTCCAAGGAGGGGCTTTGGGTAAGTGGGCGGGGCTTTGTACAAGCAGGTGTTGAGTCACCTCTGAATGGTTGCTTAGAGATTGAATTAATCAACAATGCAGGGAGATAAAGAGAATATAATTTGTAATTGTGTAAAGGTGTTTCGTAGCAAGGACACAAAAAGTCAGTAGTTAGACATATTGAAGGTTTAAATAAATGTCTTTAACACAGTCTTAGCGCGATAATCAGGAGGAGGGCAGAAAATGTCATGGTTGTCCCTTCAAGACTGTCAGCTTCCAAAACCACCCAAAAATAAAACCTCATAAAAATGCATGCAGAGTCAGAGCCACCTTGTAGGACTGTGGACAAAGTAAAAAAACTTGGAGTCTAAATGATACTGCCTCAGGAGAGTTAGACAAAATGGCAAAGAAACGGCCAACGATATGAGCAAAGTAGTGACTCACAGAACAGACGAATCCAGCATTGAAGGACAGGTATCTACCTGCAAATACCAGGTAGTGCGACCAGTGAACAAGAAACAGGTCAATTAGTAACAGGCTGCAGCTGAACGGGCAGACTGAAGGAATAAGACTAATTAATACAAGGGAAGCTGAAATGGACATAAACCAAGAGGAAAACACCAACACTAATAAAAGGAAATTAAATTCGAATGCACAAACAGAAAACAAGAGTAAATTACGAAACAAAACGCGCAGGAATGAACGAACTTCAAGACAACGACGAACCCGGAAAATAATTAAGCAATAATTAAACAAAAAAGAACCAGAATGCAGAGACTAGCAGCCCAAGCAATAGTGAAATGAGAGTTTTATTACTTTAGATTGGCATAGTCATGGTTAGTGGTGGCGGTTAGAACTGTTCATTCCCAGCATTGGACTTCCTTCTTAAATGTCGTCTGTGGCTTCTCTGTACAGACTTTATCCTCTTCCTGTAGCAGTGTGGGTTTCCTTCTTGGTGCTGCAGTTAAAAGGCTCAAAGCTAGCTGTTTAATCTAATTTGTTATTCAAGTGTGAAAGTGCACACAATTTTCTGCATCTGCGGGTAATCGCTTTGACCGACTGTAGAAAGGTCCAAATTTAATTTTGCTTCTCAGCTACAGTATTTCCCCCTCAGTCGTTAAATATAAATACATTATAAAACACCTTTCAGATCCCCAGTACTCTGTACTTTAAGTTGTAAATGAAAAAAGGTGAAATGACAGTGTGCGAAGAGCAGGCTTGCAACGCAGACGACGACGAGTTGAGCAATGAAAGAGGAGAAGCGAACACGGGAGACGGATGAAAGGGCTGGACGACGGAGGAGGGAAAGTGATGCGAAAGCAGAGCAGGTCGAAGGACCGAGAGATGATACAGCAGCAGATAAAAGCTGCAGAAGAGATGATCCGAGCATCTCTCTCCTTCCAGTAAGGCATCGACCGATGACTCAGCTGCCGTCACGTTACGTCACCCTCAGAGTGAGATCATCAGGTTAATGTCACAGACACAAACAGCCTCGGGGTGAAAACAACAATCATGTATAACACACAGTGAAATTATGATTGTTTTAAGGGCATCATATGGCAGAGCAGCTTCAGTAAACGTTTCCTGCAGGTTAAAGTAATAAGACCCAGAAACTGGTGATGGCAACCACCTTCATCAGGGAATATCTGTGTCGAAGCCTTTACTGAAGCTCTGCTACATCACTTCTCAACGTATCTTATTTTTTTTATATGTAAAAATCAATACATTTTGAAAAAGCTGTCCAAAAACAAAGCTAGTTGTAATGCGATAGATTAGAGATTCACACCAGCCTGTCATGAAATGGTGAGTTTGTAGTGGTGAGAATGAACACAGAGACCCAGATTAAAGATGAAGATGAAGAATAAGTTAATAAAGAGAAGCTCAGACAGTCCAGTACAGGCGGCACAGCATAGGACTTAAGCGTAAACCTGAACCAGTAGAAACTGAAACTAAAAGATTGACAATGAGAGCTAAGCCAACCAGGACTTAACAGTTCTACTGGAAGGGCTAAGACTCAGACTGACACACAGCACACAACGACATTAGACAGGACCTGACAAGAGACAAAGACAACAGGTGTCTTCAAATACACTGGGAGGTGATCAAGGAAGAGACTCAGCTGGGATCAATCAACAGGGGAAGAGGCAGAGACAGACTCACAGGACAGAAACTGAACACAGAAAAACCTTCCAATAAATACACAGAAACACAGATCATGACACAGCCATCATCCTATAGCTGTCAAGAGGTTAAACTGTGATTGATATAGAAGAGCAGGGACTGTCCCAGCACTTCAGTGCAATCTAGATTTGTTCAATTTATTTATATGTTGGTGATTCACATCATGTGTGAATCACTTTCCTGTCCTCAGCTGTCACAGAGTTTAAAGAAGGTTGAATCAATATGAATTACGACAGAAACATTTAAGTTCCCTATTGGGATCAATTAAGTACTTTTTTTAACTCAAACGTTAACCTCAAACAGATTAAAATCAAAGAATCCCTTCAATAAATATCAAATTACAAAGAATTGTGTTAAGTTGAGTATCGGCTGTCTGCTGTGGAAGACCTGGGAGCTAAAAGCAGAGGTAGCTTGATAAAAGAAACACAACTAAAGAGAGAAGATCTGAGCCTACTGCAATCTTATTTACAAAAAATAGTACATCTCTATCTTCCAAAAATCAAAGGGACTTGCCTCAAAAGTAGCAATGTCTGTCCATCTGCCCGAGTTCAGTTTTCACGGTAACCAGATGGAAGGCGGCAGATTCTGCTACTTTTATTTACAGTCATCAGAACAAATCCTGAGGTATTAACATCTGGATTTATTACTCTACTTCTTTTATCTCAAAGATACGAACATTAATTAAAAAAAAAAAGAGATATTAAAACAAGGGAGATTGTTTACTTCTCTGTCACCTGCTTTGTGGGTCAAAGCAACACATTACCGCTTCGCAGCGTCAGCTTTGCAGAGAAGATGACGTCAGTCAGATCTGAGTAATTAGATGTTTAAAGAATCAAGGAGATGAAAAGATACAGGTGAAGACAGAGAGAGAGAGACAGGTACGAAGCCACAAAATATCGGTATGCTGAAATGAGTCAGCAGGCCAGAGCCTTGCTGTCATCCTTTCAAACGCCGCCGTACCGACGTCGGCCCGTGGTTTCTCATACCAAACAGGTGCTTAGGAGGCCTGTGCGGCTGGAGGAGCTTCTCATTGATGCTGCGAAACAGGAGTGGGCGCATCTGGCTACGTGTGTTTCAGTAAATTTAAAACATTTTTTGCCTCAGCAATCCTTCTGAAGAATGAGGCGAAACTTTTCAGAACTGTCATTCTTTTACAGAAACACCAGTGGTGTTGGGGTCGGGGGGGTGGGGGGGGGGGGTGGGGGCGTTGAGAGCAGCCACAGAGCTTCCTTTCCAAAACACGCGCTTTATTTATTCCTCGGGCCAGGGACCTGCCGGCCACGAAACGTCGCCATCCCACAAAAGCTCGGAACCAAAGCAAACACCGGGTTCCCAGCTGGGACGCAGCCTCTGACCCGACGTGCTGGCATCCTACGGGGAGTTCAAACAAGCGCGCTCGCATGGAAACTATTTCTCATCTTTTCGCACCGCCTGCATTTTTCTGCCAGCGCAACAAAGGCCTGGAGGTGCTGCCTTCGGAGATGGGCCGTGACGTCCATCGACTCGCTTATGGCTGCAATGTGTTTGTGCGGTCACACCCGGCGACCGCTCCAGAGCGCTGAACGCTGCCCGAACAGCTGCGGTGTAAACTATGCTGGCAGGCAAATAACTTCCCATGAACCAGAATCAACATTCCCCTCTGTAGAAGCTTAATGCTCTCGTTTTAGTCATGATGCTTTATTGTAATAGACTGAGAAGGGACTCTTTTTTTTTCTTTCTTTTTTTGGTATAAAGTGTTATTCAGGAATGGCATTTGTCAAATTTGTGTTTCAATGTGCTCTCTGATTGTGTGTGTGTGTGTGTAATAAATTAATTTGGATTTTCTCTAATCAACACAAGGTGAAAATCAGTAAAAGTGTGAACCTAAATCCTAATTTGGTGGCTTCTGCACCATTTCTGATCAATCCTAACCTTTTCCTTTTCTTCGTGAAGCTTTGGTTCAGATGGTTGAACTTGGACATTGAATAAAACCCGCCTTTGAGGTTTCAACAGAGAAATAAAGCAAACAACACTGAAAACCATTAAACACATGGAGACCAGGCCAGTTGAATCAGGGGAACAGCTGCAGGAGGAGAACAGGGGGACTGAGGGACTAATAAACACAGATAACATGCAGGGAGCTGAGCTAAGACACGACAGGATCAATAAATCTGAAGGGAAAGCCTGACGCAGAAAACCGACATTGTTTTGAAAAAGGAGGCACAAGCTCTTGCATTTTTGTTTTCATTAGAGCAAATCAAAAACAAATCCGGCTAACTTTTATGATGTGGGAGTTTTGTTGGTTGTCCTCTTATACACCCAGTACATATCCTATTTATGTTTTTTTTTTATTCAATCATCCCACGCTGAAAACATTTGTTTAACATTTGTTATGGTAACTTTAGGAAGGTTTGTCAATGCTGGTTCTGGACAGGAGCTGTTTCAAAACCCTTGACTTTAAAGCTTTATTCCTGCTGGAAACAACATTTTGACCTTTTTTTTATTATTATTAATTGATTTTTGGATACGCATACAGAATTGGTGGGAGGTTTAGTGCATAGATCCTTTTGTAGCATTACAATATAAAACGAGATCTGTGAAGTTACAGAAAAGTTTCATAGTTTAATTATTATATTTTTTCTGTTGTATCACTTTAAACAAACCATAAACAATAAATGTGTTGTGTTGTGACGAACAATCCAGTTCCAAATCTGTGAAGAACACATACATGTAAACGCGTCTCAGTGTTACCGAGAGTCTCTCAGGTTCAAAGCTGAGTGAACAACCCCACATTTTATTTCTTGGAACAGTTCTGGGATGTGTTTAAAACTTTAACATGTGCAGCTCCAGGATTCTACCATTTTGCAAATCAAGAGTGAAACAGTTTATCTGTGAATTTCATGCTGAAGCTGACATTTGGACTTTTTTAGGTGTTTTCACTGAAATATGAAAGCGATACACAATCACATTATAACCCGGCAGAGTTAAAAGTCACACACCACAAACAAATGAAACTGGACAGATCTTCTTCACCCGACACCCCGACATAACCGGTTAGTCACCGGCCACAGAAACCTCGGCCTGCAGTCCAGTTGTTCGAATCTGGTTCCCTGTCACTCAGTCATCATTTATCTTCCATTTTAAACCAATCAGCCATATATTTTCTAAGAAACTCGACATGTCAAATCCCCCTGACTTTCTAAGCTGTGCAGAGTGGAGAGCCGGTGTTTTGGTTTGTGAAATTGTGCTTTGCTGTGTGACTGAGTGGGCGTGAAACAGCTGGCCCAAAAGTCCATTCAGAGTTGAGAAAGGAAAATGAGAATTACCCGAGTTAGGACTCCGATCAGCCGCTTACTCAACACCTTTAATGTTCAAGCCCTTGTAGCAAAATAGAGTAGGTTATAAACAGTATGTAATGACTGAAATCCCACACACACACGTAAAGCAATACGCCCAGGCCTTCCTTTGCTTTGTTGTGATGTATTTGATATATTTAACAGTTCTGCTGCTCTGAACCATAATCTGTGGGACTGGACGGTTTCACATGCAGAGACGTAACTTCAGGGAATCAGAGTGTGGCTGCACGGTCCGTTTCCAGTCAGTCAGGTGACCAGCTCTGCTCAGGGATCTCCCGACAGTCACATGATAAGCGTCCAAACCCCTCTTTCTCTAACTCTCTCCCCTCACTCCTCGCCTCCGCTCTCTCTTTCTGTTCGGGGCAGAAACCGAGCCCCTAACCCCCTGGTTTAACACCCCCCCCCCCCCCCGCCTCCTGCCAACCCATCAGGGAATTTTCCCACAGCTTGCCATTTCTGTCAGGCTAAAATCCCCTCAGCACTCCCACATTTTCTTTTTCATTCTGCACGCTCTTCGTCAGGCACTTAATCCACCATCGGTTCTTTGAATTATTCAGTAGGGAGCCGCTGGTCTCTCCGCAGAGAGCCACTCGAACGCAGAGGGGCGAATAGTTTAGATGGCACAGAGGTGCTGGAGGGAGGGGGGGCAGCAGCAGAGGAGGAGGAGGAATGATGGCAGCAGATGTCGACCTGGGAGCATCCCAGGAAACCCCACACTCATCTTACTCATCCTCCTGTTTCTGTGCGCCGGCAGAGCCAGGTTTATAACTAGCTGCCACAGCAGGTCAACTGGAAATAGTTGCATTCCCCAAGATGAGATTAACCAGACACAGACAGCAGTTGGTTGGCGAGGGATCAAGTGTCCCGGGCAGTCATCATGACAAAGCAGATCTGCCCACTGCATCTAGCCGAGCACAGCGTCACAACTCAGCTGCCAGGAAAAGCAAACACCACTCATTTCCTCTACCTTGTTAACATAAAGGGGCATATCTATGAAGGCTGTGAGCAGAAGAGACAGTCATAAATGGGTTTTAAAAGACACCTGTCAGTTTCAGTACCAACAAAAAGGGGGAAAAAAAGCACAACACAGTTTGAATAAAAATATATTGCTGGTTGTAGCTACATACCGGTGTTATGTTTTGATTAGTTGAGAGAATTAAATACACAGGTAAATATTATTTACACCATGAAAGTAATTTATTTCTGTAAGCAATTTTTTTGTAAGCACGTTGATTCCCTGTTCAGTTTTATATACAGCTAAAACCTAGCCAGTAGCTTCTCAGAAAATGTTAAAAATATTAACATCATTTTTTACATTGAGAAGTTCAAAAGACAAATGTTGTATCCCAGTCAAGCACCTGAACGGCTGACTTGACCAGTGACGCTGCCCACACAGAGCCACAAAAGCTCATTTCTGCAGGTGTTTTCTGTATCCAAGCAAACGCACGGACAGTCGGGCGGGCGGAGAATGTTTAGTAGAAACAGGGATGACTGCCATGTTAGTGTGAAGCTCTCTGAAGCTTTCAGTGTGATTGGACAAAGCTCTATGTGTGCTCAGTTTGTGCACTGCAGCTAAAACGCTTCCTGGTTTGACAGAAGCTGACCATTAACTCAAAAAGGCAGAAAAAGAAAGTGAACTCTGGTCTTTCTGTGCTGAACTCAAGGATAAAGTTGATCATCCGATAAACCTTAAATCCTTTGAAAATCATCCCTTTTGTCTGTAAGACAGCAGCCACTGCATAGCAACATCTCATGACAACATGGGAGCTTCTTGTTTGCCTCGTCCAACATTGTCTCTCGCAGCGGCTAGATTTTTGCTGAAGGAAGCGCAGCTTCTCCTGAATGAATAAATGAGTCGTGAATCATCAGCAGGTTCTCTGCTGGTGACGTTTCATCCCGTTTCAGTTCCACTGGTAAACAGAGCGGTGCGTCATTTTTGTATCAGATATTTAAACTTTTTTCCCCCACCTTTTTTTTAAAAATGCATTTTGCTCTTAGTAGACTGAACCCAATTGGCAAGTCGAAGAATTTTAGAAGCAGCGACAGGATTTCATGGACTTGATGCGCCAAACGTCTGAGATCAGCTGAAGCAAAGTTAATGCAGATTGACTTAAATGCTGCTTCTTAAGTTCTTCCTCCTTCCAGCCGCCTTTGATCTGAATCGCAGAAGGAAAATGAAAATGTTCACCAAAATCTGCAGGTAGTTTCCGACTGAACTCCACCATCAATATCTAGTAATGAAATTAAGAGGGCTTTGACTAGGACCATTTCTCAAAAAGAAAAAAAAAGTTAACAGACTTTTTTCTTTAACCATTGCTGCTCTTGTGAGAAGGTAGAAGTAAATAGTTGAAATCACCGAATCAACATATATAGATTACGAGTTACAACACATACACATTACAACACATATACATTACGAGTGTTTTTATTTTGTGTTGAAGGGAAACCCCTAATTCTGACTGCCATGCAAATGTTGAGGGGAATAGCTGGAAGAAAGCCCCCCCCCCCCCTTCCCCACCTCTCCCCTCTACTACACCCCTCCCCCCTCCCCCACTTGCTGCTGCTGCTGCGGCGCTTCGCTGAACACTGAGGGGGAAGCAAAGCGCACCGGTGCTGCTGTGGGAGGCGAGGCGATGTCAGGAACTAAAGGCTGAGGAACTCCTGACCTTTCCTTTCATCTGCTCTTTCTGTCAGCTTGACATCTGTGTATCACCCAGCATCACTGCAAGCCGCGTGGAGGGAGGCGGGGAGGCGGGGTGGGGGGGTGGGGGGGTCGGGGGGGGGTGGGGGGGGGGGGCAGAGAGCGGGGGGGGCGGGGGGGGGGGGCAGAGAGCGAATGAAAGCTCATTAAACAAACAAGCGAGAAAAGTGCTTTCAGAAAGCATTTGTGGGTCGGCCTGAACATATGCGTGATTAAAAGAGAAAGAGAAATTAAAATAGAAAGTGGGAGCAGGCAAAAAAGAAACATGAGAGGATAGTAAATGAGATAGTAAACGAGACGAGAGTGAAAAAGAAAGTACAGATGAAGCGGGTTATGCTGAAGAGGAGGATAAACAACGTGAGCTAAAAAAGGGTCAATTTCATATAACTCTGTATAGAGTTATATGAGGGGGGGGAGTCACTGGGTGATTAAAGTGTTGTTTTGAGGCAAAATGGTGTCTGTGTGGGATATAAAAATAGGACTTGAGCGATGCTATTCCTGTACTGTGTGTTTAAGCGGATGTATGTAAATGTCTATACGTGCATGTATGTGACTGATGCAGACCATGCAGTCAGAGAGTCTGCTGTGGGGCAGTGGGGGATTCCTGTGCTGTCCTCCAGTGAACGCCTGGGGTCTCGCTGTAGGGAAGGGGTGGGGCTGTGTGAGGGGGTGGGGGGACTATCTGTTAGCCTCGATGATCATGTGTCCAATTTCTGTTGTCTACAGGCCTCTTATCTGTCCCCCAACATCTTGTTGACGAAGCTGCATGTTTCAGGGATTTTGTTTGCGTCTACCTTTTTTGGAGAAGTGAGAGGAAAACCTGCAGCCGAGCCCCTTTTTTAAATAAATAAACAGACTTGTCAATTCCTCTTTACTTTCATGCTGTCCCAGTGAAAATGTCGGCGTATGAAAATGATCATGATGTGGGACTTTTATTTTAGCTAAGCCATGCTATTTTTTGTTTGTTTGTTTGTTTTACAAAGCACATAATTCTTTTTTATGCTTGATTTTATTTACACTACATTACAAGTCGGATTTACACACAAAAAAAAGTCTCAAACACAAGTGAACCACAGGGAGACCCTTCAACCAAACGTTTGCTGGTTGTTTCAAAATCATGAGCTGAATGTGCAGTTTTGCTAAGTGTCGCTTGAGCCACTTGAGGTTTGATTGTATGTATATTCTAATTTTGACCTTCGAAGCCCCAAATGGACGACAATCACACTAATGATGCAAACGAATCTTCACCTGAGAACTGTTCAGTGGACAGAATTTCAGAAAATATGTTGGAACTGCAACATAAATGCATTTTATTAATTCAGACATGCAAAAAAAAAGCATTTTCTTTTTAACATTTCCTGTGCAGAGAATCTCACCCAGCAGGTGTTTTTATTCACAGTTTGAATTTAGTGTTAAGAACTTTATAAATAAAAACAAATGGCTAACATTACGTACTGTGAGGCTTGGGCGGGTATTTGGTGCAATCTGTGGGAAAACCTCAGCCAAGAACGACTGAGAAACAAGTTGCGCTACCCTGAAAAAGTCTCACCCTCTCATAAACTAACTCTTATCACACTAATAACTTCTACAATTTTCTAACCACATGCTTTAGGCTCTTCTTTCTTCCTGTATGCAAGCGACTCTTTGAAAGCTGCCTGTTGTACACGAGCGAAGCAGATGCTTTGACTCCCACCGCCGCTCTCTAACCCTCACATTGATCTCTGCCTGCCTCCGTCTGAGTGCTTCGGCCTTAGATATACATTATACATCAGCAAGACCTCAACGGACTACGCCGGGGTCAGAGGTCGGGCGTATATGTCTGCTCTTCACAATCTGACACTTTAGAAACATGACAGCTGAAAGCAGGGTGTTTGTTTGCGCACACATGCATGCATGAGTGTGTGTGTGTGTGTGTGTGTGTGTGTGTGTTCCTGTGAGCAATTTGACATTTTGAAGCAATAAACTGCAGTATATTTTGTGGAGAGACTGTTTATTTAAATGGTGGGAATCATGTGCGTGTGTTCAGTGGTGTGGCAAAAAAAAAGGAGCTTTTACAACAGGAGTGGCTCTCTTTGGAGATGGTCTTTACATCCTCTTTCACACTGTGAGTTTCTGATACAAACCTTTACACAAAGAGGGAAAATCTCTCGCATAAAAAACATGCACACGCATCAAGAAGTGCTGCTGTCAGTCAGCACGCAAAAAACAGACAGGCTATTCTGTCCCTTGGCACGGATCCCTAAACTGTGGCCTGGCTGCAGCAGAGAGAGAGAGAGAGCACAGTGTGTCACACGCTACACATACAGGCTGGCCTCTGTCACACACAAATAACCTGCCTCTCACTCACTTCTTCTCTTTGTGGACCATGCACAGCGTTTGACTGTGCGCGTACTGTATGTCTTCATGAGCAGCACGCAGAAAACCCCCCCCTAAAGCTCTGACAAAGCTGGAGAAGGATTTCTTTTCTTTCGTTCAAGTAGCAACGAATGAAGACTTCGAGGAGCTGAGCTGGACAGAAGTCACCGTAGCTGCTACGCGCAAAATTTTGTTGACAAGTTTTGCAATTGCGATGTTCCCTTTAAGGAATAAGGAGCTCAGTTAAAGTTGCGCGCAAATAAGTTTGTTGATTTGATAAGTCATTAAGGATGACTACCATCATCCTCCTGGTACTTCCTCTCTTCTCCTTCTTCTTCTTTTCCTTTTCCACCAGTAGAAATATCCAGCTGTTGCTCACATGATTTGTTCTGCCATTTCTGTTTTGTGAAAAACATTCATTTTGATGCACCGAACAACTACTTCGTCTTAGAGCCAAAACCTTTTTATCTAAAGTAATTTTTTCCAAAATTTTCATGTTTTCTTAGTTCCAATTTGTTCAACTGTATGGTCAGTGGAAACACAGCTTGTGAGCGCTTCACAATACATGCACTCATGTCATCACTTAACATGGACATAAACTACTTCTTACTTTTATAGGAAAGTCGCTAAAACTGGGAACCTAACATTATTGCTTTCATCTACATTAATCTTATCAAATGTTCCTGATATTAATTGTGATTTGGGAAATTCTTGGAGCAACATTTTTTTCTTCTAAATATCCCCTACTGGGGATGCAAGGGGAACTGTGAGCAGTTCAAAATGGCTACAACAACCACCAGACAATGGTTTGCAATAAATTAAAATCCTGTAATTTCTCTCACTGTTATTTACATGAGCGAACTCTTCTTGGTGGTTCTGGTTCTGCTTTTATGTGCTGAACTGATCAGCATACACCTGCAATATCTGGACGTGACACTGCACAGCTGTTGGTACTGGGAGAGTACCCTTACCTGACAAGTCTCCCACTCACTCACCAAGAAAAAAACAACAACCATATCCTGTAAACTGGTTCTGACCTGTGGGCTGCAGGGAACAAACAGATGGGGGTAATTCCTCCAAGAACCGTGGGGAAGTGTAGATTCACACACTGCAGTAGGTTTGACTCCTTTTGAAGGATTATCTTCAGCCAATACATGTATGAGTTGCACCTTTTTCTCAGAAAGGGTTGAGACCAGAGTTGAGAGCCTGTCAGATGAAGCAATGTTCATTTTGATAACTTTTAATAGCCTACTTTATAAATTAATGGTTTCCTGCACAAAACTCTGGTAATAGTTGAATATTATTAACGGAATTACTGTCATGCTTACTGCTATTTAACAGATACAAGTTTTTATTTTTTTAAAATAAGATCACATAACCAATGTTATCTACTTATACGAGCTGGAATAAAAATTCAGGAAAAAGACGGATGATATTTACCAGAATCATGGTGAATCAAAGGTCACCTCTGATTAGTGAGTATTTGTGGTAAAGACGATGTGGGTTAGTCCCTCGACAACTTATTACTTTAATGATAAACTAATTCGTCCACCGGTTTAAATTCATGACTCATCTTTTTTGACTCATTTTCTTCCTGTGGATTTGTCAGTGTCTTTTATCGGTGCTCGAGTGAACATGTCTGGTGGTCAAGTTTTTACGGTTAACGATCAGCTAAATTAATTTAATGTTTCTTTTTTTAACCCCAAAATTATTCATACTCCTTGCAGATTTAGATTCAAACGGCCTCCTGCCAAACGGATTCCCCTATCAGTCCGGCTGCGTCACTCTGAAACCTTAATATTAGTTTGTATAAAACAGAAATCTCCCAGGAGTGTGAATAAGTGTATATAAATCCATAAAGAAAGGTTTTTTAAAAAAAAAATAAAGTTAAGACGAAACACCCGAGTTTTAGTGTTTACCATCAAACATTTACTCAAAGAAACATGAGGAAAACATTACATCTTCTGTAGCGAAGTCAGGGATATGTAAGGCCAATGCATCTCAGGTTTTCCTGGGACATATTTAAATTTTTTTTCCTCCTTAAACTAAATAAAGATTACAAATGTCTATGCATGCACGATAAGAGCAGCGCAACCAACTGAGGAACATAAAAAGCATTTTTTGCTGGAAGAGATGGGGTTTGTTTGTTTTTTGTTTTTAAGTACACAGCACTTTTACGGCACTTTGAAGTGCTTCATCTTTCAGTCACATTCACCCTCTTCACTGTAATAACTCCATAGGTCTGTAATTTACTCTCTATGAGAAAGAATTGCCCCTTTTGGACAGCACTGATCGCTCCACATGGGAGCACTTCCACTCAGACACACAGTCAGTAAATGTGCACCGTATAAGTTGTTTGCTTTAGATGATGCCTTTGAATAGTTTTTTTTCTTTTTAGACTCAAATACAAACACGCAACTCTACAAGAAAAGAATTAAATGTTCCTTAGCAGAGAAACTACATGCTTTCTGAAGCCATAAACAAGATTCATCAGTGTCAGCATCCTCATCCTCAGCTGGTTATCAACATGCACCAAGGGAACGCCTGCTCCAAAATCAACAACTTTCAAGCTTGGCTGACATTTGCAATGATCTGTGTGGCCAAGCCGAAGGTTTTATCAGCGGAGAAGATTACGACTGAAATATTTGGTCATGACGACAGAGCACGTTTCCAGGAGACAAGGTTACAGTGAGGGCAGCATAGTCATGATCAAGCAGTGGTAGTATTGTGCTGAGGGATCATTATATTCCCAGTTAGGCTGGTGCATTACATAAAGTGAATTGAATAATTCACTTTATGTACATTCTCATGTTTGAAATTTAGATAATGAAATGTTCTCAACCATACATTAAAGATATTTTTTAAATGGCTAAATTCAACTTTTTGAAAAATATCTTACAAGTGTTAAAGGAAGGAGCAGCTACATGAAGTCAGACGCCAAATTAAAACCCCAAACTAGAAGCTAAGACGTGCTCACAGCCTATTTACACATTAAGCACCCAAATTATGTAACAGCTTTACTAGTATGCAAACATTTTGATTCATAAATTATACTGGTGTGTTATAAGCAACCCTCTGAACGCCGTCTGCTGCTATGGCAGACTCTCTTCTCTTCGGCCTCCGTGTCTCGCTGAGGGGAAACTCCAGTGGTCAGGCTTGGACTGACCTTCGGGTCCAATTTTCCCACTTGCAGGGAGCGCAGCCACAATGAGGGTTTTCCTTCCAGAGGCTTCTCTGCCGTCGCTCACTAAAGAGCCACAGGAAATGGAATCTTCTGAAACGATCAAAACAAGTCGAGAGTTGAAAATGGTTTGAGTTTCCGACTAAGACAATGTGCCAGATTCCAGTGCCTTGAGGGACAAAACAATGAATCCTCTGTCTTACTAAAATGCCTGCACAGGAACACACCCACTGGTTCACACACACACACACACACACACACACACACACACACACACACACACACACACACACACACACACACACACACACGCACGCACACACACAGCTTTTATTAATAGCTGGGAGATCCTGGGAAAGAGTGAAGTATGCCACCAAGTTTCCAGCAGAATGTGTTTCATACCTTTCTGTCAGGGCTTTGCGCGGTGCAAGCCTCTGCATATCCTGTTAGTCTAAGCGTGTTTCTGGGTGTTGGTGTGTGCACTCTGCCGGGCCTGCAGGCAGGCTTAGAGGTAACGGTAAGCTGTGTTTGTTGAGACAATGTTCAGGTAGATGGTGCAGAAATGTAGTTTCTGCACAGGTGGAGGTGAGTTTGCGTGTGTGTGTGTGTGTGTGTGTGTGTGTGTGTGTGTGTGTGTGTGTGTGTGTGTGTGTGTGTGTGTTTGTGTGT
>CAEGAF010119899.1:0-22838 GCA_903067075.1 Micropoecilia bifurca
TGTTAAGTTTTATACTTGAAATTTTTGGCAATGTTGAGAGGTTTTATTTTGGCTCTTTGCATTATTTAGCCTCTTCAGAGCCTTCAGATGTTATCAGTATGTTAAAGATAGTATTGTTGATGGCAGTATAATTTGCACAATGCCTGTTTTGTTTAGTTTTCTTCTTGGAAAAAGTTATTAAAAACAAGTTTTTGTCTAAATTAAGGTGAATTTATGGTTCCTTTTTCCACATAACGTAATGGTAGTGTTTATGATAAAAAATAAATAATAATTATGTGATCGGTATCGGTGATCGGTATCGCCGATCATCCCTCAGGGGTGATCGGTATCAGTATCGGCAGAAAAAAACCTGATCGGCACATCCCTAGTATAAAGCCATGATTATTCCTCTTTGGAGGTTCTTCACAAACGCCTTTAAACACAGAAACCACAGTTTGGTTCAGTTTATTTAGTCATATCTTGAAGCCGATGTACAGCACTTTAAGAAAAGGTGCCATGCAATTTATAGATATTATTTTATGCGTGAGACCAACACATTTTGTGGATAACTGTGAAGTGAAATATACTTAAGTATTTTTAAGTGTCAAACTTCAGGACGGTAAAATAAAAAGTATTTTATTTATAAAAAGAAAATTGCACTTAGGTTTGCAAAGCCTAATTTGAATGAACCACAAGATGATGACAGAAACCAAAGTAGATGTCAAAAACCTAACAGCATCTCAGTAAAGATACTTTAAACTCGCTGTCGACCATGATGGAGGGATGATGATGATGATGCGGCAGGCTGGTTTTGTAGCCACAGTAGCCGTATCCAAGTACCTGAGTTCATTTTCCACAAATGTACTCACCAGGCGGAAAACTCCGATTGCTACGTAAATTATTTCAAATGTTTCCTACAGTTTTCTGATGATGATGTTTGGATGTCATTGTGTATTTTGGTGTAAAAGATCACATGATGCATTTTATATTGAAAGTAAGTAAAATGCGGAACCTCATCATAGACATTAAATCTGTGAGCCACATGATCAGAACATCTTGTGCAGCTCCTGTTTCTCCTCCAGCTCTGCCCTGTTTTGGATGAACTGAACTCCCAGTAAACAAAGATTTGCTTTGTGTTTTAAACAAACCAGGTGTTTAAAAATAACTAATGTTTCAGTGCATCTGTTCTTTTTTTTAGTGCTTTCCACTTTCGATGCTTTAGCGTCTGTTTTATGATCTGTTCTCTTTTGAAGTTTATTTACCACCTTTTTAATATTTGTTGTGGTTTAAAACATCTAAGACGACAAAGCAGGACTCGTGCTTATTTCACTGTAGGTCCACAGGTACTTTTATCCTGTTGGATGATAAAAACAAACATTATGGCTCATTTAAATATCATCAGTGCAAATTATGTTGGTTTTGATTTTCAACTTGTCATTTTATTTTAAAGTTATTTGATTGCATGTTTTATATTGGTACAGATTATAGTTAAATCCATCTTTGTTTGGAATTGGGGACAAACCACACCAACGCTATAAACGCTCTACACTAAAACTTTGTCTATTTTTCAAAGGAGAAAATTCAGAATTGCGCATCGCAGGCCCAGCAGGCTGGTCTCTGGCTGTTTGGATGCTGCTTTGATCATGATGCATCAAAGCTAAACTCTTAGCATTTGTTTTCAGTTGGCAATAAATCTAATTTTAAGGATTTATTACTAACTTTCACAAAAACTAATTGTGGGAGTTCTGATTAATTTATCCATTTTGATTTTTAATGATTTGATCTTTATGTTAAATAAATTTTTTTCGGCTTAACCATGCGTCATTCCAGCATTTAACGTTTACTGTTGATATTTTATCGACAGAAAATTTTAAGCTCTTTAAAATAGTGCAACCCTGTAATGGACAAAAGAAAATCACATTTATTTTGATAAAATTGGAAATTACTGTTTAACATTTTGACTCATTGACTTTAGGAAAAGTCAATGAGTCTTTTCCCAAAGTCTCATTGACTTTTTATTTATCTCTTACAATAAAATAGGATTGTGCTGATAAAGTGAAATGTGGCAAAAAAAAAGAATAGTTTGATTTTGTGACCAGATATTAAAAATGTTACTAATACTCTCAAAATTAATGGTTTTTTTTTTTTTTTTTTTTTACTACTACTACTTTGACTACTATTTCATAGGGCCTTAAAAATAATTTTTGGCAGGTAAAACACAAATTACAGAAGGAGCATTATTCCTAATGTGGTCTTTATTATTATTTTTTCCCTTCTGCCCATCAGACAGCCACCAAATGTTCGATCTCGACAACCACCACAAGAGACCTCGCCCCAGGAGCCAGAGGAACCGGAGGAGATCCTGGGCTCGGACGATGAGGAACAGGAAGACCCCAACGACTATTGCAAAGGTGAGTCCTGTGTTTAAATTTTACGTTTCAGCTGCTTTGCAAAAAAAGAAAGAAATGAAAGTAAATACTTAATCAGTGTGTGTTTTTCAGGCACAGCATCGTTGGTTGCTTATTAACTTGGTGAGGGAAGTTGGGTTGTGGAGAAGCTTATATGACTCAGACATAATCCAAACTGTTGTTAATTTATAACCAGAGATTACACCGCATGTGCATGAGTTTCATTTCTTTCCTGGTATCTGTTGAACTATTTCCATCAGAGGTATTTTCTTCTCTTCCAGGCGGCTACCATCATGTAAAAGTAGCAGACCTTTACAATGGGAAATACCATGTCCTCCGTAAACTAGGATGGGGACATTTCTCGACCGTGTGGCTCGCCTGGGACATCCAGTATGAGAAAACATTTTCACCTTACTTTCAAATCAGGCTTCTCTTTATCTTAAGATCCTGTATTTTTTTATACACTCAAGTGTATCTACTTCAATTCCCTTTAGCAAACATCACTTGTTTTGTTATTCCAGGGTTAAAAGATTTGTTGCGATGAAAGTTGTGAAGAGCGCAGAGCACTACACTGAGACGGCAGTGGATGAGATCAAACTCCTTAGATCTGTAAGTAACAGGGCTAACTGCACAAATGAACTCTTGAATTCAAGGACGGCAATTAATGTTCAGCAGCATTTTGAAGAAACTTGTAAAAACAGAGGTGAGAGAAACTGGCACACGGACTTTGAATCAATTGTGATCCGTTTTAGAGACAAATGGATTCTTGTTTGTGTTCCAGTGAAGTTTTAAAGTTGGACAAATTGTTCTTCCTACCATCAATGACTCCTAAACAACCCGGTTCGAAATCGGACACATCACTTCTCTTTGCTTTCGGAGTCCAGCGAAAATATATTGCAGGCACATTTTAATCACAGATGGGTGCTGCTTTAAGCTGGATTATGGTTTAGGGACCATCTACAGTACAGGGGAAACTGGGGGGTTAAATCCATTTGGATTGTTCCAACATAAACCTTCCTTCAGATGAGCATTTGGAAATGATGAAACACCTGTTGTATCGCTTGACATCCAAACAGCAGGAGGGGTTCCTTAGAAATCAGTGAACTCCACTAATCAGTGTATCTAATACTTATTTTCCCCACTGTAAACATCAGAGGCAATAAATACATATTTAATGTAGTTTCACAGCAGAGTAGCTGATTACTCAGGCTGTCCAGGTTCATTATGTTCACCAGGCAGCCTGAGGGAGCAAGCTGTCTCTGAGGCGGCTGATTGTTTTTTTTGCAAATGGCTCTCTGCAGCGGTGGCCATGTAACACCAGTGAAAATGTGAGTCCTGATTGTTTTCCTTTGCATTGTGATGTTTTCTTGTTTTCAGGTAAGAAACTCGGACCCCGACGACCCAAAGCGTGAAATGGTGGTGCAGCTGCTCGACGACTTCAAGATCTCTGGTGTCAACGGGACTCGTATCCTTCCCAGCAGAATGTCACATCCTGTTTTTTTGTTGTTGCCGTGTGAAAGCGGTGAAAGCACTTCCTACTAGGAGATAAAACTTTACTTCTCAAAAATGTGTTGTGAGGAATATAGAGTTACAAAGCATAACAGCTTTAAACGGCACAGCCTGAGATGTAACAAACATATCTGTGTGACCCAAAGGGACTCCTAGGTATCATAGCAGTCTGGCTGTGTAAGATCTGCTGCAGCTGTAATCCGAGAGTCCCTTGTTCTGTATAGCTAATGCGCCACCTCACAAATACTCACATGCTCCCTAAACCGTGTTTTTTCTTTCAGTTTTTTCCTCTCCCAGTGTTGCCATCTTAACTACTGTCCTCCAGATGTCTGCATGGTGTTTGAGGTGTTGGGACATCACTTGTTAAAATGGATTATAAAGTCAAATTACCAAGGGCTGCCCCTGCCTTGTGTGAAGAGCATCATTAAGCAGGTAACACGAGAGCCTCGGTCTCACCTTTTTAAAGCTGTTGAGTCACCATGAAGGCTCAGCCCGTGTGAAGGGTGGAAACCAGTCGGGGCGGAACATGTTGTGGTAACCCAGCGGGCGAACTGTTAAATACTCCCATCGTGTTTTACAGGAGATCTTTGCTAAAATTGTAAATGACTTGTTCCGCCAGAATATTATAAAAAAAAAAATCATTGTGTCATTTTTTTTGAGTAATCAGAAATGTTGCCAGTGTTCTTCACTGTGCAGGTTATGGCAGAAGGTGGTTGGTAACATGGATGCAGTAATTCCATAAAACTGAGAAAAATAACCTTCTTGACCACATTTAGGGTTTGGTCATCCAGAGCAACATGTTGTGACTCGTTATGTGATCCTTTTTGCCTCATCGCGGCTTTTTGGAAATGCTCTTGATTTACACAGGAGTTTGTAACTTCAGTGGTTTAGTGCCATTGTCCTGCAGCTTTTAGATTCATTCCTGCGCTAACTGACCTGAATCAAATTAATGGCTAAAGGCCGGATTGTTGCAAAACCTGCTGACACGCCAACCAGGTAATTCAGCCTTTTGATTCAGCTTGTTGGAGTCACTTTTTTTTCCCACTTCTCCTTAATAAAATGGTTTATTCTCTTCATGTCTGATTCTGAAAGAGGTTTGGTAGCTTTCTCCACCACTTTACGCTGGAACTGTTGAAACCATTTTACTCTGTAGTTCCTTTTCTGTGTTATTAATGACTTTTGCTATTACCTGCTAAGGGATGTTGCTTCTCCCCCCCTTAGGGGGAGAGTATTTAATTTTGTGAAGATTAAATACTGTCGTTCTGTTTAAACTGCAAACCTGCTACTTCAAAAATGTACCTGCATTTGTTAATTAGTGGGTGCAATTCAAGACCCCTGGCTTTGTCTTGAATTGGTTCCAAAACACAAATCTATTGGAATCGTAGATTGGGACGTTCATAACTAAATATGTTGAAGCTTTTACAGAAAAAAGGCTGGGAATCAAGGAGGACAGGGTTGAGGAGTGGGACTTGAGCAATTTCTTAGGGTCAGTGTTGTACAGCAGAAACAATACATTTAGGGAGAAACTTCAAGAAACGACAAAAAAAATACAATTTTACCTTAACAATACAGACAAACTTCCACTTTTCTGTTTTTCTATACAAATGACATCTCAAAATGCAATGTTTATTTGGAGCGAATATTTTTTCCAGGATGTCTGTGCCTTTTTGTCAATACAGTAAAGTGACAGAAGTGGTTTCATGAATACAGGAAAAAAACTTTGCAACAACCAACTTTGAACATGTGGCACTGATTCATACTATAACAGTTTATTGTTCCAACATAACTTTTGGAGATAAATTATCATTTTCCTGTGGTTTATCTTTGAGGTTCTGCAAGGTTTAGACTACCTGCACACAAAGTGTCAGATTATCCACACGGACATAAAACCAGAGAACATTCTGATGAGCGTTGACGAGCCCTACGTCCGAAAGCTTGCAGCTGAAGCTACAGAATGGCAGCGAGCCGGAGCGCCTCCCCCCTCCGGCTCAGCAAGTATGACTAACATGCAAACAATAAAATCATATAACATCTTAAAAGGTTTAACCTAAAACCAGTAAGATTTTACTCTCACTCAATGTTGTCTTTGCAGTAAGCACAGCACCAGCCCCAAAACAGGTAAACATTTTGTTTGTCCGCACAGAAATTGGCCTCACCCCCCATTTTTACCTCCAAAACAACTGTAACTTTTGGCGTGCTGTTTTTCTTTCCTGTGCTTCTTTTAGACTTTGAAAATGTCCAAGAACAAAAAGAAGAAGCTAAAAAAGAAACAGAAGCGTCAGGCAGAGCTGCTGGAAAAATGCATTCTGGACATGGAGGAGATGGAAAAGAACACAGAGACGCGCGAGGACAACGACGACGAGGAAGACAAAGACCCGCAGTCTCCCAAGGGACGAGCCTGCGCTCCTCTTAGACGCGTCTCTATTGAGGAGTTCAGAAGCGACAAACCAGCTGGTAAGAAGCCAACAGCACTGGAAGACTTTGATTTTTCTTTATGAATGTAAAGAATCATACTGGTCCAAAACCAAGCGTCATAGCTGTTTGAGTCAGTCTCTAGAATCCTACAGCGGTCGAAAACTCGTTCTTAAGTTAATCTCTTTTATAAACTGTCAGAGAGGACCGAGACTCCAGATAACATGAGAGTGGGACCAGACGAGCCACCAGAGGCCAACTGCAACGGCCATGCGGAGGTGGAGGAGAGGCAGTCCAACTGTTCGAATGAAGACCAACACAATGGGAACGCTGAGTCCCCAGAGGAGCTACATAAAGAGTCCCCAGTCCACCCACTGTGCAACGGCGTGGAGTCTACAGATTTCAACTGCGAGATGGACGGCAGGGAGGCTCACGGCAGCGGAGCCGCTCAGCGACCCCTTCGCTCAGGGCGAGAAGGAGAGTTTGAACGAAGTCTTTTGCAAGGCGACGATGAAGAGGACGAGACTGAGGGTCATGACAGAATCCAGGAAGGCCTGAGTAACGGTCAGTCAAACGTTTTTACATTTGCGTGATGTTTGAGCTAGTTGGAACTTTGAATTATTGATTATAAAACCTCTTGCCTTTGCACTTCCCTTTCTGCTCTGATGTAGACAAGTTAACAGCGGGATCCCTGTTAGTTAACCCTCTTGAGCCGGGCAACGCAGAGAAGATCAAGGTCAAGATTGCAGACCTGGGAAATGCTTGCTGGGTGGTGAGTAGCTAACAGTTTCTTGATTAGGGATGAAATCTTGTTGGCACAAGGTCATATAAACAAGTCTGTACATCACAAAATGTTCTGGACTTTATTGACTGTCCTTGACAGATGTGTAAAACTTATTTCTAACTCTTACAAATTGTATGTTTTTCTTTTTGTAAATGTTAAAAATAGTTTTCACTTTTTAAGGACCCGTTTCTTTCTTTTTCTCCCAGCATAAGCACTTTACAGAAGACATCCAGACTCGACAGTACCGATCTTTAGAGGTGCTCATCGGTGCAGGATACAGCACACCGGCGGACATATGGAGCACAGCCTGCATGGTGAGAGGCTGCGAGTGTGTAAACGTGTAGAGAAATGTGGTTCGCCTTTTTGTTTTACCTGGATGAGAAAGAGGAAAATGTGCAACGCACATATTTTCAGATGCATTTTTAAAAGAAAATAAAAAGTAATATTCTTTAACGGTTATTTTTTTAGAGATTTATCACACATAGAGTAAAATATTTCAAACTTTTATTTATTTCACATTTTCACCATCTATTTTGTAAACTTTGTATCTTAAGCATTTTTTCATAATGAACTCATAAATTCTTATAATTAATAGAGAATTAAATTAAAAAATATTAAGCAAAATTGAGTTTTTACTGTTTAAGGTTTGGATTTAAACAGTAAACAAGTATTGTATTTAATTATCAAAGGACAGTGAGTCATTATAAAGAAAATAGCAACGCTCGTCTGTATTTTGCTTTTTTTTTTAAATCTATTTTTTATGTGAGGGTTTAAAGCCAAGTCAAGCTGTTCTGTTGTTTAGAGGTGCTCATCGTTAATTTACTGGAACTGGTTGTAACATGACGCTCTTTGGGAACAAAATGTAACTTCTTAATAAAGTCAGTCTAAATTACAACTGTAGTAATGACACAAATATCTGGTTCTGTCATAGATTTTTTTTTTTTTGGTGTTTCTTTTTTAGTGAGGCAAAAATACTTTTAAAGTTCTAGCCCTGAAATTGTTTTGTTATAAAATGCTAAAAGAAGTTTGAAAATGCATCAGAGTTGTCTGTGTGCAGTGTCTTCTTCTGTGATGACGGTGATTCTCTCGTTTGTTCAGGCCTTTGAACTCGCCACTGGTGATTATCTGTTTGAACCTCATTCTGGTGAAGATTATTCCAGGGATGAAGGTAATGTTTGAATTTTCTGCTCCTGTCTGTTCTCCTTTCTTTATTCACTCTTAACCTTGCAGCATTTCTGCTAAAGCTGCTTTTTCTGGTTGCACTTTTAAAACCTGCTTCCATGTTGAGACATTTTGTTGGCAGAAATTTTCCTTCTGCGAAAACCCTCGCAGCGAGATTCCTAGCTTATTAGCTCTGATTTGTTTGCTGCCATTATTTTAATAATTAAAACAAAAAAAAGTCTCCTACTTTGGATTTTCACTGCAAATTATTTTGCGGTGAACTTGGCATAGATGTTTACATTGTTAACATTTAAACAAGAGTTCATGTCATGAATTAATGATGTTATGAAGAAACATTCCTGAGTTTCATTTCCCAACTTCTAAAGCCTTTTTAGTTACCCTGGAAATGGGGCACATCTCTTCCATCTCCTTGTTGTCATCCATCATTCCTCGTGTTCCCTTCACGTCTTTTGCACCGTCTGTATGTAAATGTCAGCGCGCTGCTTTGCTTGAACTCTCTGTGCCGAAGTGATTCTGCTCTGAAATGTTGGATATGTGCTGATGCTCGGGCTTCAGGCAGCTGTGAATGAGCCTCTTACACATTTAGCACATTGAACATTTATCCACCTGGCTTTTTTTATCACCACTTTTTGTTGCCTGACTTGTATTTTGTGTTGGAATATGTTTTATTAATCTGTTTTTGTCCTGTTTCATCATGTGACCAGAATATTTTAGTTTTTCCATGTTTGCTTGTGATCAACTTGTCCATCATCATCATCATCCATTGTTCCTAATTGATTGTTGCCATCATCATCATCCTCCTTCTCCTCTTTCTCCTCCTCCCCTCTCCTGCCCTTTCCTTCCTGTGACGTGCCTCATTTCCAGACCACCTTGCGCTTATGATTGAGTTACTTGGTAAAATCCCTCGCCATTATGCACTGAGTGGGAAATACTCGCAGGAATACTTCACCAAGAGAGGTATGCCACCCCTCTGTCTGTGGCTCACTCTGGGTAAGGTGGACAGGAGGCCCAAAGGAGAAAGATCCTGACAGCATTCTTTATATGCAATGGAGAAGCATACAAAAATATTTAAAAACATGAAAAAGGTGTTTCCTTTAATCTAAAAATTGGAAAGAAATAAAACCAACCTTCAGACATAATTTCTGATTGGCCTCCAATAGATGTTTGCCGTCTCTATCCAACACGTAATTTCATCCTCTCACTTATATATACTTATATAATATACTGAAATGCAAAGGTTCTAGTTAATCAAAAAAGTATTTTCATGAATTGCTGTACAGATGTAGCAACCAAATGCTAAAATGATTAAAAATACAGAGACTGAAATGATCACTTCATTAAAAATCTGTTGTCTGGACAGTTTAGTTTTACTTTTTCATAGGTTCTGTTGTATGTTCTCAATAAATGTGTTTAAAAAATGGCTCCAGAGAGACGTGTAAGAACCTGTCCCATCTTTACTTTAACTTCACACTGTAACAACACGGTATAATCATTCCTCCTGGAAAATTCAATTCAGTTTATAGAATGTCAATTCACAACGCATGTCATCACTTTACAAAAAGAGAAAGTCTGGTCATAATTACATTTGTGTTGATTGTAGTTATCAAACAATTCAGTTAAGTTCAGTTTGTTATTCAAATTTGTGGAAAAATTTTCTCAGGATTAGATCGAGTCATTGTCTCACAACGTCCTAAACAAGCATGTAGTGACTAGACAATCACTAGCACTGTGTTGTTGACTTTGCTACAACTCCTCATACTGAGCATGCATGGAGTGAGAGTGGGGAGGAAAAACTCTCCTTTAACAGGAAGAAACCTCCAGTGGACCCTGGACTTTAACTAGACATTCTGCATTGTGGGTTTTCAACACCAACCACAGATCTGCTGATACGGTTGGAGAAGAATTAAAGCAAGAATTAAAGCATTAAGCCAGTGGAGCTTGAATATTTTTTTAGGACGAATGAACAGTTTTTAACCCAAAACAGCATAAAAGTAAAATGTGAGAAACACTCAGAATAAGCATCACACTAGAGAGAGATCAGCCTAAAGCTGTATTTAAAAATAAATCAAAGGAATCTAATCTAATGGCCGTTCATGTCATTTCCCCCGGTAGAAATCCTGGTTCACTTCCTTGTGCTTTGTTAATTTATTTGTTGGGACCTGAAAGAAAATGGGAATCACATTCCTTGACCACCTCTGAAAGTGGTCTGAGGGAAACTGAATATAGTTTGGTGTGTTTACACCAGAGGATCAGGTCTCAGAGGATCAATTTACCCAGGACAGATGTCGGTGTCTGATAGGAAATGCTTCCTCTCTTAAGTAATGAGATTGACAACGGTTTAGTGTGTGATTAGCCTCTTTTTGAACTTTAAAGATGCTGCTGCTGCTTTTTGACCAACAAAAAAATGTTGGTGAACTGTTCAAATGTCTGTTGGTTTAATCAGTAAACTCTGATGTGCTGTCAGTGGAACTCGAACTCCTTCAACCCTCCACCTACACACCCAGAGTGGGCCCGACTGAGACACACTCTGATCAATATGTTGTTTGTCTTCTTCCTTTTCTGCTACCCACTGGGGTGTAGACCACATAGCGCTGATCATTGAGCTGCTGGGGAGTGTCCCACGCAAACTCATAATGACCGGCAAATATTCCAAGGATTTTTTCACCAAGAAAGGTAAAAAGAAAGTGCCGAGATTCACTTCCTTTCTTTTTCTGTATTATTAAATGTTCTTTCGCTCAAACTGCTACCATGTACTAAAAAAGAAAAAAATGATGCTAATTATTTTTGGAGTGGGTAAGCAGAAAGTTGCAGCTGCTAATGTTATATATTATAATATGTGATAATTCACTAGTAGTATATCTCCGGGTAAAATTTCTGTACCTTTTGATGCTTTGACATTACAAATGCTAAACTGGGTGATAATTGTGAAGAGTGCACAGATTTCAACCATGCACTCTTCATGATTGAAGAAAGCAAGTTTTACATTTTATATTATGTATCCATTGTAGCTCTGGCTGCGTGTCTGGGGTCTGAGTCCTGCTGGAACATGAACCTACACCCCAGTCAAGGGTTTTGTTGCCTCCAACAGCCACAATATTCCAGCCTTTATTAATAAAATATTTTGTAAATCATTCTTGTGCTACATTTTTTTGGCCTTATGAATACAATAAAGCACAACATTTAAATAAAATTGGTTTGTGGTCAAACATGCCAAATTACATTCAAGACTTTTTCCAAGTCTGTGTCCCTTTTCATTGTTTTAGTATCCCCCCATCTGATGCAGCGTTGTCTGTGCCGTTTGTCTACAGGTGATTTGAAACACATCACCAAGCTGAAGCCGTGGGGTTTGCTGGAGGTGCTGGTGGAGAAGTACGAGTGGCCCCGCGAGGAAGCAGAGTGTTTCTCCGACTTCCTACTTCCCATGCTGGAGCTGGTCCCAGAGAAAAGAGCCACGGCTGCAGAATGCTTGGGCCACTCCTGGCTCGCCCTCTAGTGGACATGTTCAGGCGTTGCACCTCCCTTCCACTTCCTTAAGAGACTGCAACAGATCACTTTCCACTTTGGGCATATCAAATGAATATTTATTTCTCTTTTTTTCTTTTTTTTTGGCTTTGTTTCATTATTTTGGATTTCCTATGTTCTTGTTCAGCTTTTGCTTCTGTGTACGTTTGCTCTTTTTTGTCTGTTCTCTCAGCGTGACGTCAGGAATCCAGTGGATTTATTATTTGATGTCGGCTCCAGCTGCTGGGCTCAGTTTAACCCACCCAACCAAGAGCAAAAGTGTCATCATTCTGCTAGTGAAAGCATCCTTGTTTGTTACACTCCTGCACTAAAACTCAAACAAATCAAGGATATGTAGCCATTTTTTTTTCTTTGTTCCCTCAAAAGGACTTACTTTCGCTTACATTTTCATTAGTGTTGTTACTTTTTATAAAACTGATTTTTTTTTTTTCTTTCCCCCTTCTGTTTCTCTGGGGGCATACAGTTTGTATTTGTAAAGTAGGTTGAGAAAGTTGCACACTGGGCTGACATTTACACTGACTGTGGTATAATTTTTAAGGCTCCCTAGAGTCTTTCTGACACTGTCATTAAGTAGGTCATATTTAGCTATAACAACAAAAGACAAAATGTTAAAGCCCAATTAAATGGAGGGGGGAAAAATAGAAAATAAACTGTATATATCTGTACCAAAGACTTTGCCTTTATGTATATTACAGTTATGTACAGTTTTTAACAAATCTTATATCTTAGCTAAAATGATTTAGCTGGGTAGCTGTGTTTTAATAAAGTGTATGGAAGATGTTTTTGAGCTCGGTTGTATGTATGGCCATCTGTTGAGTAATAATTTACCTGTTTTTAAATATAGTTGGTGAGATCTGGTGTTTTGTGATGGTGTAGCGAACCGATCATATCAAAACTAAGCTATGTTATCTGCTGAGACCTAAAGATTAAAACGTACAATTTACATTAGCGTCGCATTCAAAAAAGTGTGAGATGTTTTAAGACGAACCTGTAAAATGCACCATTCAATAAAAAAAATAAAATAAAAAAAAACCAGATCATACAGTATGGAGTAACTGTGTACATGTGTTTATTTGGTGACAGATTAAACAACCAGAAGACTATCACTACAACCTAAGAGGAAAAGAACATCTTGGTTTTGGTCCAGCTGGGATTTCCGTTATCCCTCCATGTTGAAAATCCATGTTCACGAGTTTTCTGTAAAAGAAAAAAAAATTGCTGTTTAACCTCGTAGATTTTAAAAAACACCCCTGGCTACCAACCAGCTCAGGAAATAAAGTAAGAGTAGTAATGAAAGAGTAATTTTAGTTATCTGTACAAGGTGAATTGGAAACTAATTTTTTTAACATTAAATATTTCAAACATGTTAGAACTGAGAAACTGAGCAGCAAGTCTGAGGGGAGGTTGGGGGGGAAAACCCCTCCCCAGGAATATTGAGCTGTTTTACTCCCTAAAGGATTTCTTTCAAACAGTCCAAGTTGTTCTTGTGTGACAGTTATTTTCAGGACTTCAATAAAACTATTTAATATTGAGCTTGTTTCATCAATTCATCTGCACCTTCTCCAGTAATCACCCTGACCAGCTCAGACACACAGTTGGCTGTTTGCAGCATTAATTTGACATTCTGACATGTAAACGTAAACATGATTATCAGTGATGCTTTTGTTTTGGCTGTTGGCTTCTTGTCTGCTCTCTTGTCTGTTCTCTATTTGTTTTAATTACATTTTGCTCTGAAACTGCGATTCAGAACAGGTTCACTGTCATCCCCTGTAAAATGGATTTTGTTTTATACATTTTCTCAATCTGGAATAAAATTTTGCTCAGACAGCTTTTAAATGAATGTCATGTTTGCACAAGATTTCAAAGTTTTTCCTCATAAGACTCATCTAAACTGCTTTGTAGCAAAGTAAAGAGCTTAATAAAACCCTTTACTCAATGTTCCTGTCCTAATCAGATTAGAAAAATTTAAGCACATTGTCTACATTTAAATCTTCTCTAATATTTTTAATGAACTTGTGAGGGAAAATAGAACCACCTGCCAAGGTAAAAACCATGTATATATATATTTTTTTGGGATAACGGCCTTGATCAAGTTATGCAAGTAAACTAACGCCCTCTGAACTAATTAAATGAAATGCATCTATTTCTATTGTTTTAATCCAGCTGTTCGCTCACCTGCTCCCTCCACCTCGAAGCCATCCGGCAGCAGATTGTCCTGCCGGTTACCGAGAGTGAAGGACAGCAGAGCCAGGAGAACTGCGTCCAGAATGCTGATGATGGCCAGGATGTAGGCCCAGCGCACGGTGCAGTTACCCAGCGTGTACTTATCGGTCCTCTGGCCACACATCCTCTTTACCTCGTCTGCGTTCCAGCCGTCGGGGTAGATCATGCAGCCCATCACCATCAACACGGCTGGACAAGGGATTCAGACATTGCAAACAATGTTCAGTCACTCGCTGCTGTGCATAATTTCATCCGTGATATGGATTCTGTTTTATTCATTTCTAAATATCACATCCCCGTCCTCTTGTACATTTCTCTTCCCTTTATGAAGCTTCCACATTATAAAAGATTATAGTTTAATATTGCCAGCGTTTTAATCCCCGGTTGGCTTGTTTTGCGGTTTAAGATCAGTTTGCGACTGGTCGACATCTTATCCTGTTACATGAAACCAGATCCGCATTCAGAGGTGTCGGAGTCCGTTCTGACACCAGAAACCGAGCCGGCCTCCACAGTGAAGAACGACACACTAGCACACCTTTTCACACCTGCAACCAGAGAGGTGTGATGTTGGCAGATGATACAATGACTTCATCATGTCGCACAGACACAGAGCTGAGTCTCAGGGTTTAGGTAGGAGCAGGTAGGTGGAGGCATGGGAGCGTGACCTTTAACTCTGGACAATACTCTGTTTTTCAGGCTTTTGCTGCTTTTTCATATTTTCTGTTCCAGTTGTGGCACATGACAGAAACTTAACAAATGGAGGCTAAATTGCAGGCATCTCAAACATGACGGAATCTGAAATGAAACGGAAACAAAATGCTGCAGAGACCTGAAACAAGACCAGAGACGACATCCTTCACCCAACCTTTACTATAAACTGCAGCAAAGGTTCAAAAGCTTAAAGCTCCAGGATTCACCTGATTAGACATCAAATATGATTTCATATTTGACAAAAATGGTTAATCTTTCAACAGATTTAACTAAAAAAATGGAAACATATCACGAGTTGCTTGTGGCGAAGTGCCTAAGGATTAATTTCTTTTCTGGGATCGTTACATTTTAAGCCTCTTTCTCTGTGCAATATTTCTGTGACCTTGTTTTACTTCATACAGATCCAGTTTAATTTTATTGTTTATCTTTTTAAAAAAAATGTTTTAAAAGGGACAAAACTCACATGTCAAGCCACCAGGTTGTGTTACTTTCTTTCAACTCTGGCAAAGATTGCATAAGGTGTCTGGTTAATCCCTAAAGCAGCAAAACAGGTAATAAGTAATGAATGAAGATGGACAATGGTCAGGGATAGGATAGACAATCAGTGGAAAAGTCCAAATAATAAAAACACACAGGAGTAGCAACCAAATCAACTGAACCCAGAAACAAAAACACCATAAAATATGACTCCAGATTACTAGAAAGTCACTGAATGCACATGACCAACAATTACAATGATTCAAGACTTTAGCTTATGTTATATTACACTATATAACTTCATCATACTGACATAAGCAGCCATCGTTGTTTTCTTGCTATATTCAAAATTAATTCCGTTTCCTGTACATTTCCATCAAAGGTCATCAACCTGCTGACCTGAGGCTAGCTGCATCCACGCGCAGATCCTGTAGACGCTCCCTGCGTCGCAGAAGAAGAACAGGCTGAAGGCCACCATGGTGCCCACCACCAGCAGCATGGAGGTCCCCACGAAGAACATGGCCGTCCTGAAGGCCGGCGACGGGATGGAGTTGAAGTCAAAGACGCTGCCCTTGCAGATGAGCTCCGAGGTGAGCGCGTTCCCGATGCAGTAGTGGAAAAGGCCGAAGTATCCGGCCTGCGGCGTGTTGACGCTGTCCCCGATCCAGTAGGGCTGGATGAAGACCACCATGGTGATGATGGAGAAGCAGATGGTGAACACGGCCCACATCACGCCGATGGCCCGGGAGTTCCTCACATAGTTGGTGTGGTAGATTTTCGCGGCCTCCTGGGCTGGAAGCAGATCCATGATGGATGGAAAAAAAAAAAGGTTCACTTCAGACTTTAAAAAGCTTAATCAAACACCAAGTTATTCAAAAATTGTCTTCAGCGGGTGTAAGAGTATCCTTATACGACTCTCTTCGTGTTTTCTTCACATAGAAACAAGGCTTCTGCTCCGGTTTCTCCTGATTACCAGTCTGACGTTTCAGCACCCTGGACAGCTCCTCCACCCTGCGCACGGCGAGGCAGCGCGGATGTCACACACTCACCCGGCCCTGGCAACGCGGGGACGGACTACACACTCACCTGTTCCCCTGGAGGCGTCCACGTTGCACCTGTAATAGCTGGGTTTCCTGTTTCAGAAATGAAAATATATTGCAGACTAAATTTTTTTTAGGATCCTTATCATAACAAATAGACTTGTTTTTGTTTTGTTTCGTAAAAACAAGCGAACAGACAAGCATGTATTATTTTTCTGTGTCCACCAGGTGAAACGTTTGTGAGAAGAGATACAGAAAAATATGGAAAAGAAAATTAATCGGGCATCTGTAAATATCAACAAGCTAAATATTTTAGAAATAAGCCATAAGTTAGTATAATAAAATTTGCCATAATGTGTTATTTTTCTGAATCCATCCATCCATCCATCCATCCATCCATCCATCCATCCATCCATCCATCCATCCATCCATCCATCCATCCATCCATCCGTTTTAATTAATTGATTAATTAATGAGGTGAGTTGGACTGAAGATTAGAAATGTAGGTGTTTGTGTAGAAAACACAAAACTAAACCTCCATGCATGTAAATCTTCATTTCTTGTGTAAATGACTTAAAAAAATATTCCAAGTTATTGTTGCCATGACAGCTTCCATCTTTCAATAAATGTGTATCTTGATTGGTCATATATTTTCAAAGGGATTTCCCCTGATACTGGAAACGACGTGTACATATTGTAGGCTTTTGTTTTTGCTGATGATGTGGAGAGTTAAACTGAATCATGAAGTTTTAACCAACAGAGACGATGCATAAATGTTTGTTTTGCCATAAGCAGGAGGTTGGTGTCTCCCAGAGCCAAAGCAGAAACTATTTTACCACCACCAGGTTTGGGTTGATTATGTCCTTCCCCTTTACGGCTCGTCTTCAGGATTATTTTTCCATTTTAGTTTCTCCTCTGGAACCTCGTAAGTCACCCTATGCAACACTTCCCTGTTCCAGGAGTTTTCTTTATTACTACTGGTGCCACAACTAGTTTGAGATACTGACTGGCTGGAGGCTGACAGGAGAAGCACCATCTGTGCTTCTCTTCCTCTGGTTGGTGCTGGTTACGAGGAGCTTCCTCTGCACCTTGGGAATAACAAAATCAGCAGATCAGAAACTGCAGGTGGAAGATGCTAAGGAGGGAAACACCAGCTCTGCAACAGCAACAAAAGATAAAGGGAGACAATTTGTGTATAAGAGACCAGATTAATATATATTTAACGAATCAAATCAAGAAAAACACCTTATCCGATGAACATTGATGATCATTTTTCTCCTGTGCAGACCATGGCAACTACATCTGTTTCCTCCAAAGTGAAAACAAAACACTCTATACTCTGGTTTGTTGAGTCAGATGTTTTCAGTTGTAACCCTGAGTTTGTCAGCGGCCCTTTCTTTTTCAAGCCTAATTTAAATAGACAGCTGCAGACTGCGGGACAGGGTTCATTTTCTCATTATATTATGCACGACAAATCTTTAATTACAGACACATCACTGAAGAAATGCAGCATTCCTCCTCCGTTTGGGAGTCTGACTCATTGTTTGCATTGGCTTTGTTGTCCTTTTGCTGTGTGTCACTCCAAAGGATTTAAGCTCATTTTGCGCTCCGTAGAACGGGAGGAAGCTTTGTTTGCTCTGACAAAATAATCTTTTTCTTCTGCAAATATCTGGCAGCAACACTCGAGATAAAATGAACTGTATACACGAAGCTGGAGACGGTCCAGTCAGAAGATGCAGACAGGACTGATGTTTTACTGTGAAAACCCTCCGTCTGTCTGGGTTTGGGCTCAGCCAAACCCGACTCAACAGTTAGTTAAATGAGTGCTAAAACCAGGTAAAAACTTATATTACTTAAACAATTAAATCATTTCAAGCCTACTTTTTTCTATACTATCTTCTGGTTTAAGTATTTGGAAGGTGAGTGGGGGATCCATCTTGACTTAATGTCATATAACACCACAAGGAAAGTCATAAAAATAAACTACAATGAAAAAAATCTTCAGTTCTACTTATTACAAATTAAATAATATTAAAAGAAATAACTTCCCCATGAGCAAACGCATTTTAAAAAAGGCTAAATGACAGAATATGCTTCGGCAATGACATAATAAATCCCTCTAAAGGCTGTTTCCACACTTTTACCATTGAGTGAGAGCTGTGTGTGCTGCACCTTTGACCTGTGAGTGTCTCGCCATGACCTCTGCGACTCGTGGCCGAAACGCGGCGCTCTTTAACGGATCCCTGAGCAATTTTCGCAGTGCTCAGAGACACGCTGCACATTGTCACTGCACCAGGAATTAATGTGAATGAATGAACTTAGTCACAAGCTGTTAAGCCTCCCATTGTCCTTTGTAAATGCGTGAGCTCCACTTCCTTGCTTCGTCATATTTCTCTCCATAATCCAATATAAGGTGCGTGTGAGCCACTATAAAATGGCCTGTGGCACTTCTAATAACCTTGTCAGCTTTATTACATTTATGGCCGACTTTTATCAAATAAGCCACATGCTTATTCCTTCATGTGATTACAGTGGGCTGTTGAGACAGGGACCCGGGTCTAATGTTTCCTAGGAATCTGACGCTTTATCACCATTCTTGTTCTTCTCCAGCTGCGTGGTGTTATGTGTCTCATCTTCTCTTGCGTGCCTGTAAAGAAATCATCTTTTTATGGGTTAAATTCACACCAGTGCCCGGCCCCCCTGTTCCTGCTGCTTTGTTCGCTGCTGTCAAGTGAGGAGTGAAGATTATTTCATCTGAACATCAGCAGTCTTTAAACTCTGGCTGTAATTTCTTTGGAGAGTGGCCCTCAGGAAAGGGTTCATTGATGAGGAGAATAATAAGATCTAGTTAGTGCTCCACTTGGTATTCAGTTTAATAAACCCCTCGAATCAGCATGCAGGGGTTGAGGTACAGCAGGGCAAGCTGCCTCTGAGAGTATTTTTCAAACGTCTCTTTAATTTTTTGTCATTCTTAATCTCTCTCGGTTCATGCATATTGTAATGATCCTCCTGAGTTCTCCTCGTGTTGCAGCACAATTCCCATCCCGGCTGCGTTGTGGGTTTGTCTCCCTGCAGGAACGCTGTGCAACGATAACGAGGCTTTCTCACTCCTTGGGTCGGTGTTTTGTTCAGAGACGTGAGCATCCGCATCCCCCCCCCCCCAATTCTCTCACAGAAACATGCTTTTTTTTTTCATTCTGTGCATCTTCCCCTCCCTGACTGACGCCTGACCCTGTGGTAATGTTGTCACCCCCTCATGGATCCTCGTCCATCCGGCCCTCAGGCCAATTTTCCCGCCCCGGTCTTTGATAGGAGCTCTGGAGTTTGGCCAACGCACAGCGAGCAGCGGTCCAAAGAAAGGCGTGTTGTTATTTCAGACAAATAAAAAAAAGGAGAGGAAGGCGCTCCGCTCTCACCAGCAACAATATGGGCTGCGGGAGAGTAATGAGACACTCGGCTTTGTTGCAACAAAGCAAGAAATGAAAACAGAGAGGGCGCCTCGGAAGGGATTTTCCTCTCATGAAATTGCCTTTAATGATCCAAAATCATCCAAGAGGGGGCAGTGTGACATTTAACCGAGCTAAGTCAGATCGCTACACGTTTTTTTTGGACAGAGGATTGTTTTCAAAGCAGACTCCTCCCATCCTTCAACCAGACAGCAAACAGATCGTCTTCATAGAAATGCATTTACAAAAAAAACCCCAAAAAACTTTTACTCTAAATTACCCACTAAGGACAAAAGATCTATTTATGTGAAAATATTCCTGCGATGTTTTCATAGCTGTACATTCTTTTTGATGCTTACGGAGCCCCACTGTGTGTTAAATCCTCCGTGGTGCGAAGCTCTTTGAAGAACTTCAGCTCCAAAGTTAATATATGAATACAGTAACTTGCAAAAGTATTTACAGTCTTCCCAAGAAGCCTTTTATTTTTGGCTCCATCGATCGTCCTATTGCCTCAGATCAGCTTCCCTACAGCAAAATGTGGCCATGCACCACTATGTGTCACCATGGGGATGAGGGTGTGTGCAGTGTGCATAGTGCTTTTCATGTAGGTCTAAAAGTGTAGTTTTGTTTTGGTGCCAACTGACCAGAACAACTTCCTCTATATCTTTAGGGAGTCCATAAACCATAAAGCAGAGTACTGATGACTTTCTTCTGACCATTCTTCCTTAAAGATAATTCTGCATAACTGATAACTTTCTTGTCAACACATTCTGCCACTCTTCCTCAGAGTTGCATGGGTTTCTTGTTTGCTTTGCAGAGGAATCATCTCCTCATTCTGTTTGTGGTTCCAGGTTCTTCGAATCTGTGGTGCTGCTGAACAAACGTCGCGCTTCGAGACGCTCACGGCTCTGCTGTCTAACTTAACTCAAACTTCTCCACAACTTTCTCCTTGACATGTCTGCTGTGTTCCTATTTGTGTTTTTTTACATGTTGCTGTTTGTTCATTAATGCTCTCTGTCAATCCTCTGGGAACTTCACTGAACATCTGGATTTCTAATGAGATTAAGCAACACTCAAAGTTCTTACCAAATGTGTGACTTCATCTATGACCATAGACCGAGTCAGGACTTGTTCATAGATGAAGCTATGAAATATCACAGATGAAGCTCAGCACAAATGCTGCAACACTTTCTGGATTTCATTTGTAAAAACTTTGAAAGCAATGAATCCTGTTCCTTATTTACCTGCTAAACACACACATTCCCTGTAGAAGCAGTGTGTCTGTGGTTTAAATGAGACAAAACCTAAAAAAAATTACGGGTTGCAGATATTTCTCCAAGGCGCTGTAACACATATACGCACACACACACACACACACACACACACACACACACACACACACACACACACACACACACACACACACACACACACCTCAGTCATCTTTATGTCCAAACCCCACCTTCAAAACTGATCCCCTTACTGCCTCCTTCACTGTTGGCCAGCCTCATTAAGCCCCAGATTTATTCCCTGAACCTCACGCAGAAGCCTGTCTTTTTGTTTTCAGAAATGAAGCGGTGTGTGTGTGTGTGTGTGTGTGTGTGTGTGTGTGTGTGTGTGTGTGTGTGTGTGTGAACAGGATATAAAGTGTGAGAGATGGAGGTCATCACTCAGCCCTCCTGACAGACTGAATCCCTGTGAAAACACCGCCACCGCCTGCCTCTCCCAGCACAGCTGTTATTGGTGCAGTGACACCTCTGAGCTCACACACGCCGCATGAAATATCAGGTATGGGGTTGAAGTTATGCAAGGGCATGTGTGACAAAGGAAGCCATTTTATCTCAGAGGTGAATCTCATCGCTATTCCTTGCACTCTGTTGGGTACGAAGACCCGAGGCTCCACTCTTTGCCTGCGTGACCTGCAATTTGTCTCAATCAGAAGCCCCCTCCGGTGGCTAATAAAAACACATCTGTGATTTTTAGTCGTAGATGCGCTGTGTTTCTTTCAAAAGGCTGCCGTTAATATGTCTGTTAAAACCCCAGGACGGAGCACAGGGCACCCACCAGCCAGAAAAATGTCGTCTTTTATAGCTTGTAATTATTTATGGTTGCAGCAATCAGTCCTTTGCTTCCAGCTGCATGTGTGTGAGTGATGCTCCAGTTGTTATATAACCTTATGGCAGAAAGAAGAGGACGGTAGTTCCACCCCCTTGACATTAAAATTTGGCAAGGCGGCGCATAAAGAGCTGAGGGGAGATTCTTGCTGATAATTGGACTGTGAAGGATTTTTTTTGGTCGTTTTTATGCCGCAGACTCAGCCCACTCCCTCTCCACGTCTCGCTTCCTCTCCCCTTAGACAATGAAAGTGCATCCCTTTACTGCTTGTTTATGATTCCTTCTTGTTTTCCTGCCAGAATCAGTAATATGGAATATTTATTTATATGCTGAATTTTCATTGTGATAAATAAATGAGTGAAAAAAATGGGGAAAAAAACAAAAACAAAAAAACACAGGCAGTCTCGATTTGAGAAGCTATTTATATGATTATTTGTGAATCAGAAATAATCCCTTCATGTTGGTTTGATTCCAGTTTTTAAAATGATGTGTAACATCTTGGATTCATCCAACATTTAGATTTATTTTTTTTGGCATCCAAATATTGAAGCTTCCTTCCATTTATGATTTGCAACAGTATTATTGTGGGAAAATGAACAAGATATAAAATTAAGAACAGAAGAAGAAATAAGTCCTAGATAAGCACTGCCAGCAGATGAAATGTTTTTTGCAATAGAGTTGTATCTCCTATACAGTATGTCAAGTTTCCAGTTGTTTTGGAGCTTCATGTTTGGTGCTAAAATAAAATTCCTTCAAGATGTTTCTGCTGAAAATAGTCAAACAGTTTCAGAACTCCAGGAAACATCGAGCTCTTTCAGTTCACAAAAAATGTCTGAATGGTTACAAGTACAATGTTTTAACAAACAATGAACTAAAATAGGGCTGCACAGTGGCGCAGTTGGTAGAGCTGTTGCCTTGCAACAAGAAGGCTCTGGGTTCAATTCCCAGCCCCAGCCTTTCTGCATGGAGTTTGCATGTTCTCCCTGTGCATGCGTGGGTTTTCTCCGGGTTCTCCGGTTTCCTCCCACAG
>CAEGAF010119900.1:0-18322 GCA_903067075.1 Micropoecilia bifurca
ACAATAACAGATACAACCCAAATGCACATATAGCCGAATCTAGAATAAACAAATAAAACGTTAAATGCGGTAACTTATTTTCTATCATCAACTTAACACTCGGAGCATCACTTCTCAGGTCTACACCGGGTTGGAAAAAACCCGGTGTAGACCCCGGTCTCACGGTTGGAAAAAAAAATGCACTAAACTGACCCGGAAGTATATGAGGTTGCCCTCATGAGCGCTATGGCAAGCACAGTACTAACGTCACTTCCTAGAACGACTTCTAAACCAATATTACAAAATAAAATACAGAAAAAATCAGAGCCTTTTATACAACAACAGTCACTTATAGGACTTCAGAGTGCTGCGATGTTTCATATTTATTCTCAATGAAACTGTATTCATTGTTAAACTCAAATGCTTTATTGATCAAATTGCATTCCTACTTAATCAGGAGCAGAAAACCCAACAGCAAGAGGAGTTAATGAAAAAACAGCTTGAAGAGGCCTTACAAGAGGTGAGAAACTCCAAAAAGCTTCTTAATAGCTGCTATATGAACTCATTTATGATTTTGTTCATAATTAAATCGCAAACTAAAACAAGCAGTTTTTTTCAGGTGTGTTTGCCTATCTTGTGTGTTTAAGAGTCTGTGTAAATTCAGTTGGACTTTATTTATTTTCAACAGCAAAAAAAAGTGATAGATGAACTCGCCCTCTCTCGAAAAGGCTTTGAGGAAATTATATTGGCTAAAAACAAAGAGCTCGAAGTAACAAAGGTATATTTAAGCTTTCGTTTATGTTTTATGTCTTTTCTTCATGACTTTCAACTTCTAAATCTTTCTGTTTGTGCAGGAGGAGAAAGAAAAGGCGAGAGCGCAGAAAGAAGAGGTAGTCACTCAAGTTACTGAAGTCCTAGAGAACGAGCTTCAATGCATCATCTGCTCAGAGCTCTTCATCGAGGTTGGCTTATATCAATTGCTAATGTTTTATGAAACCACTAGGGGGTGCCTCAAATCAAATCTAATAATTAACAGTAATTAACAGTCCCAATAACTCAACTCAAAACAAACATGAAACTGGCTAAAAAAAAAAAAAAAATCCTTTTTTTGAATAGTTTTTAAAAAATGTTTAACATCTCCACTCACTTCTGTTCCAGGCCGTCATCCTGAACTGTGCCCACAGTTTCTGCTGTTACTGCATCAAGCAGTGGCGCAATAAAAAAGACGAGTGTCCCATCTGCCGCCAGGCCATCCAGTCCCAAACCCGCTGTCTGGCTTTGGACAACTGCATCGACCGCATGGTGGAGAACCTGAGCCTGGACATGAAGGCCCGGCGGCAGACCCTCATCACTGAGAGGAAAGGTATGAGGTGCGTTCTGATGGCCGTCTGTAGTCGTAGGCACTCGTACACCTGCACACTTTCATACATTTTCATTTCGCAATAAAAATATTTGTTGGCATGAATTTCAGTTCCAGCCAGAGAGTTGGATTCACTCACGATGGGCATCAATGTCATCAGTGTGTCATTTGTAGCAAACTTATTTAGTTCATTCTCTTTTCATTCTTTTCTTAAAGAGTATTTTTGTTGTAACCTTGCAACAAACACCGTTAATGTTTCATGGGATTGACGGCTTTGAAGCAGAGCCCAGACGTTTTTAGTTGTCTTGAAATTAAGGAACTTGTAGGAAGTAAGAGTGCAACAATTTCTTTAATTTTTGGTTATCAGCCGATAATTGCTTGTGAAACTGATCTTATCTGCCTCTGCTAAGGTCTGAAAATTGCCCAAGTATGTTTTCCCACTGTTGGCAACTTAAGGAATTTACTAGAATTAGTGAATTTTCAGAAAGCTCTAGCAACTTTTTCTCTCTTATTTTTTTCATTTAAAAATGGCATCAAGTGACAAAAATAGACATTTTTGTTCTGTATTATTGGAGACATTGACAACAGTGTTGGTTATAAAAAGAAATGTATTATCCAAAATCATGAACAGCAGGTCAAGCGTTTTAAAAATTGGTGATCGGCCATAACACAACAATCGGTGCAACCACTACTATAGAGTTAATATTATCAGTCCCAGATTGACGTGATTGGGGCGTTTCTTTCTGTTTGTGTCCAAGTAGCAACAATCTAATTGTTGATTTGATAATATGTTAATTTTCTTCCACCCACTTTGATTCGTGCTAGAGTCACCACCACCATGCTTGACACTTGGTAGCGTTTTTAAGATTAAAACCCTATTCCTGACTCCTGAAAACATGTTTTTTGGCAACATGGCCAAAAAGTTAGGCCTCTGAAATCAAAGAATGGAAATTATATTTGAGTAAAAGACAAAATTATAATTGTAGGTTACAAATCTGGTTGCATGTTTTTAAGGCAGTAAAAGAGGCACTGTACATTAACACCAGAGGAAATAAACATTTCAGACACAAGATGACTATAGAGCATGGGGTTATTTGACTTTTTGTCCTGGGTATTTTTGGAAACACAGTCAAAAAGCAAAAGATAACCCACAAAACTAGATATTCATTTGTAAGAGACGACAATGGACCAAACTCACACTGTGCTCATCTCCGTGTTGTCCAGCAGCCTCCATCGCCGAGGTGATGGTGATCCACGATGACGACAGTAGCAGGACCAGTGACAGTAGCAGGACCAGCGACAGCAGCATGGTGTCCATAAACAGCAGTCTCAGCTCTGTGGTCTCTGTGGAGACGGACAGCAGCATCCATTTGGACTCTGAAGACAGTTTTGATGAATTGGAGGATTAGCCCTTTTTGTTCAGTTTTAGTTTTAGTTTTTCTTTAAATGTGAACCGGACTCTAGAGTTTTAGATTTCCCTGGATTGTTCTGGGGAGGTTAAGGATATTGTGAAAATAAAAAAAGCGTTTGGGTCTCATCATGAGTCCACAAAATGTTCCTTGTGTTTGTTTTTGTAATGAGGCCATTTTGAGTTTGTCTGTGAATTTTCAGTGACAGGAATAAAGTTTTTTCCTATGCATTTTCACCATCATTCCTGCACCTGTTCTTTTTTGTGTTTTAGCTTTTCATACACTGACTTCTGATAAAGTGATTCATTATTAGATAAAATAATTTTTCATAATTTTATGCAAGATATGTAGGCTAATGCATGTTCAGTCCACAGATTGTCTATTTTGTGTCATCCTTTGTCCACCTGAAAAGATTTATCAGTGTTTAGAATAAATCCAAGTACCACACATCAGATCAAAAAAATAACGTTTTAAAGATATTGCATAGGATTATTAATTATTAGATGACATAAACACTATCTCTTTGTGTGGGTTGATGAATCATGATCCCTTTTCAGAATCACTTGTATGCAATAATTTGCATAAGCAATACAATCCCTTGAGCTATTTTACATTATCTGCAATTTCTCAATCACTTTCATGTGATTTAGTTCCCTTTTTGTTTTTTTGAAGAAATTATTTTTTAAAAAAAACAATGTAGGATGATTAAGCAAAAACATGAAAGCAGGTTAGATTTAAGGGGAGAAATAGATTATGCGAAAATACAAAGCAATACTGAAAGAAACATGTTTGAAGCTGGAAAAGACTTTGAAAAATATGTTACACTTCAAATTTAACACCATTCGTTATTAATCCTCCATCACTATCCACAACTATCACTAAAAGTTAAGGTTTGTGGTTGCAAAGTGACAAAATTTGAGAACTTTTAACTGGTTTGAATATTTTTGCAAGGTGTTAACCATGAAATATTTTAAATATATATAAAGTTGTAATTTAGAATCCAAATGATATCTAAAATAAAACAGAGCAGTCTTGTTGATTGGTACAAATTATTCTGCATTTGCATATGATGGATAATAAAAAGACAAACATTTGTTGTTTTGGCCCAGAGTTGCTGTGCCTTCTGGGAATCGCTTGCCTTGCAAACCAGTTGTGCTGAAAGGACGTGTTAGCAGAAAAAGAACATCAATCACTCCCTCTGGCTGCACCTTAGAGTTCACCTCAGCTTTCTCTGCTTTTGCTCAACCAAAACGCAATTTTTAACCAGTGTAAAAAAAGCTTTTATATAGTTAATTAAGATAGTTAATTCAGACATTTAATAGAGGTTCTTGTGTGAAAGAAAGCGCTTACTCAGACTCAAACTCAAGGAATAATCATTTGTTTCTGCTGAAACCCTCAGATAGTCGTGTGGAAAAGTGTTTCCTGATTATGTTAGTCAAACACAGATGGAGTTACTAAATGAAGGTGTTTATTATTATGAGAGAGAGAAACACAAACCTACAATATTTTAATTGGTTTGATGTTGAAACACTGAAGTGTGAAAAAGCTGAAAACCAAGGCGGGGAGAAAACTCTTTTTCACACCACTGTATCTATTAATAGCATTTTTTTTTCTTTTTTACTTTAACGTGTCTTTCCCATTTAACAGTATCACACATAAGTTTATCGGTAGCTTTGAATGTGGGTGTCAATTCTACAAAAAGATTTCTATTTCTAAAGAAGTGCTGTTGGGTTAAGCCCTTCTGTCTCCTGTCTTTCCGAAATTAAACCCCACGTTGCTTAGGAACTAATGCAACACCTCTCGGTGTTATGAGAGCAAATTGATGTGTGATGGCACAAGTGGTGCAATATTTTTAAAGCGCACGGTTGTCACAGGCTGCTGTGGAAAGACAAAGGTGTTTCTCCATGTGCTAAAATAGTTCTCCAGACATTTGAGGGCAGTTCAGTGGTGCTAAATAGCTGATTTCTCCTGTTATTGTTTTCAAATGTTTCCATTCATTGAACAAATTTTAATATAAGAATTTATCAGATAAAGATCAAAATCAGCAGCAAGGCATTTCAAAGTGCTTTACACAATTTAAAATAAAAACAGAAAGAGACAGAGATTTTGAAAAAGATAAAGATAAAAATAAAATCATATAAAAACATCTATCCACATGAGGACTTGCCCTTATGGGGTCTCCTTGACCAGAGTTTTAGCAGAGCGACATCAGACAAGGATTCTCTAACCTCAGAGATTTTGTCTCTTACAAGGATTCTCAAACCTAAGACATTAAAACTCGCAATTTAGCCACAAGCAACTCTAAACAGGATGGTTTTAATTTGAGATTTAAAGGCACTCAGTGTTTCAACTGTTTTACAGTATTCTGGAAGTTTGTTAAAAATCTGTGGTGCATAGAAACTGAATGCTGCTTCTCCTCGTTTGGTTCTGGTTCTGGGGATGCAGAGCAGAACCAGAACCAGAAGATCTAGCAGAGCCATTCAAAGATAAAGTGAATACGGTATGATGTGTCGTGATCAGTTTCTTGGTTTTACTTAGAACTTGCTGATTTGCAAAAGTCCAATTGAATTGTCATTCACAAGCAGAGTAGCTTCATCTAGAGTACACACTGACAGCAGTTCATAGAGTAAATTCACCTCCTGCATTGGCTGATGTCTCGCCAGTCCATTAAAGCCGAACTACAAGGACAGCGTTTGTCCGTCAGGCCAAATTACACAGACACAGGACTGATGGACTGCCTGGGGAGATCAGTTGGAGTCTCTCATCTGGAGCCAGTCCAACTGAACTTCAGATACATGGAGGAGGAAGATCCTGATGCCTCAAAGAGCCATTATTCTCTCCCTGACACAATCTGTGTGACACATGTGGGAAACATGGTAATAACAGGTCTATAAAATCAATTCCTTCTCAATTGTCAGTCAAGAAAATAGACAAATGTACTGACTGTTTATACAGGTCACAAATTAAAATATCTGAAGAGGTGGATTTTATCTAGGCATGTCAAAGATGAATAAAAGGCATTCTACCTTTTTCAGATTTCAATTTAGAAAAGAAATTGAAGAAATGTGTTATCACAGTTTTGTGCTATTGTAAGATAAGTCTGTGACTTAGAATCTCAATTAAAAAAGGTCAATTACAAAGCATTTGTTGTGTGACAGAATGTGAAAAATAGGTGCACAAGGCATTTTAAAAGAAAAAAAATCTTATTTTTATATTGGTGTTTTGAAGTACTGTGCAGGAAAACACTCTGGGAATATTCAGGTAAGGAGGGTTCACATTTCTCATTGGTGTCACAGAAAATAAACAATGCGAATGTGAGTCGTAATTCATGTAAGGAGATCCTTCCCTTTCTCCCTCCTCCTCCTCCTCCTACACAGTGTCTGGGCACCTCATGTTGTTGTTTATTGGACAGATGGATTCACTCCATCCAGTGTTTTCTCATCCAAAAGACCTGTGATCCGTATCCCAGGTCCATCTGGCTGTTTTGTAGAATGTGAGTGTGGTTCTCAGTGTGACCTTGCTCTTCCACACTGCCTGATAAATTAAATAAAGAAATAAACTGAACGCAAAAACACTTTACTGTCGTAAAGGATATCTGATATCTGGAATATAATCCAAATTACCGCTGCTTTGTGCAATTTTAGTTGTCGGATTATCCCTGTATTGTTGATTTTCTCTATATGAAGTGACAGAAACCAGTTAGAAAATATTTTGACAGACAATTTACATAGATTATTCAAGTGGAAGCATTTGAGCGCTTCTCTAGACAGTCCATGGGCCAGAGGCCAAAATTTGACATTTTTGTCCATTTCAGGGTGGCAAAGTCTATCAATATTTTTTGAAAAGATAAATGTCTCTAGTTAATATTTTGGTATGATAGCCCTTCCAAAATGGTAGCTGAGTTATAGTTATCATCTCATGAAGTAAACAACCCCTTTGGAAAAATTCTACTTTTGAGACTGGTGTATCTCTGGTTTAGGCTCATGTTATGGGCATTTGTCAAAGGTCTATAATGCAATATTTGGTGTCATCTATAATTTCCTGAAACCGGAAACTAAACTGAAAGCGTTTCGTTTCCATAGAAACCGGCTTGTCCCCGAACCAGCACCAACACCAGGTTTGCTACGATGCCTACATTTATCAGTACAATGTATCTTTATGCGCAGCGAGTTGTTGTCTCGGGTTTTAACGGGAAGAATATTAGTGTTAAAGTCTGAAAAGTCAAAAATGTTTATTTTGAGTTTATTTTCAGCTGGCCGCAGTTTGGTTATATCGTTAGCTGCTTTAATGGGAAATTTAAAGGGACATCTTCAAGTTAGCCGTTTCTAACCTACTTTTAAAACGTTTAGCAATTCATTTAGATGAGGGCTTTTATGTCATTAGCAAGTGTGTTTTTTTTCTTCTTCTACGAATAGAGATATCCAAAATGTACGGAAGAGGATTAGGGCCACCGGAAAAAGACAAAAAGAATTCTGAATTTAATCTCAGAATTAAAGTCTGACTTTAAATCTCAGAATTTTGACTTTAAATCTCAGAATTTTGACTTTAATCTCAGAATTCTGACTTTAAACTCAGAATTCTGAGATTAAAGTCAGAATTCTGAGATTTAAAGTCAGACTTTAATTCTGAGATTAAAGTCAGGATTCTGACTTTAATTCTGACTTAATCTCAGAATTCTGAGTTTAAAGTCAGAAAGTCAGAACTTTTTTTTTTTTCCGGTGGCCCTAATCCTCTTCCGTAAATATGTGGACACTTTGGTCTTTATTAAGAAATAATTAACAACAGTATGCTTGTTTTATTCCTTAAGACATCGACAAAATGTTTTGTAACTGCAAAGCTTTTCTGCTCAATATGACAAATTTTGGTTTATTTATTTATTTATATCTTTTACATATATTAGTTTGTTAAAATTTACATTGAATATATGTTAAAAACACCCTCAGTTTGTTCCATATCATTGTCATTTCCCAGAAACCATCCAAGCAAAAATAAAAATGAGAAGTATAATTGCCGAAGATCCAAACTGGTCCCTGGATTTGGTTCCCAGTTTGGCCCACCTATGTCTACGATGCATTGCAAACACAGTTGAAGGTATTTTTTTGTTGTCCTCTATTAAATCCTTGTCAGATGTTCACTTTTCATCAGAACAGCAACCTGATCTCCACTACATCAGAATTGTGTTGTTCTTTTGGTGCCTCTTTTTATGAACTAACCTTACATTTAAATTTGTGCTTGTTACAGAAAAGCATTTATTCGAAAAACTCCCACCCGAGCTGAAAGATTCAATTCAGTCGAGGCTGTCTCTTTCCCTGCCTCTGCATGTGACTGCCGACCTGGTCCCTGACGGCGTGTACTGGAAGCGGTGCTGCCAGCAGCGGTGGAAGATCTGCGACATCTCTCAATATGAAAACAGCTGGAAACGGATGTTCTTTGAGAGGCACTTGGAGAACTTGATTGAACTTTTCGTCCCAGAGGAAACAGAGTTTTCGGTCATTCTCGATGCGCTCGCTCTCTGTAAAAATTATGTCAAGAGGCTGAACATCACACAGCTGCTGCTGCCTTCAAGGAGGTTTGTGAAGGGGAGGGATGATGATCAGAATCAAGTAGCAACGCTTATCAATGACGAGGAAGACGATCTCACAACTTGTCACTTTGACTTTGTGATTGTGTTGGCTGAGCTGATACACCTGGAAGAGCTGCATTTGGTCTATACAATCAAACAATGTGGGATGAACTTTGAATGGACTATGTTCCAAATAACTGACAGGGACTGCAGAGCCCTCACCGTAGCATTTAAGGGCTGCAAAACTCTGAAGGTAAACATGTATTTCTCTCATCAGTTTATACACAAGAGGTTGCAATTTATTTTATTTGCAGTTCTGTAAAAAAAAAATCTATTTTTTCATTTGCACATTTTTTGTGGCACACACAGGAGAGGTTTTGTCACAGTTCAGACTCAAAACTGAATTTTCATGCTCTCTAAGCAGGTAATTTAAGCTCACTTTAGCAAAGCTGCCTGAGACATCAAGGGTGGTAACACCATGTTTCATATTTAGGGGGTGTTTGATTTTTCACTTAAGTCAGGCTTGCTTAAATTACTTTCTTCCCTTAATGAAAACTGTAATTTGTTTTCCTAATTGTGAAAGTAGTTTGGTGATCTGAAGCAATTAAGTGAGAAAAAAATAGAAAGTGAAGATACCTGTGGATGGCATGTCTACAAGCCGCCTTTTGTTTCTTATTTACACAGCTTTTATGGTCAAATTTATCAAAGTTTCTGGAAGAGAGGATTTACTTTAGGCTCAGTCTGAAAGCGTAAAATTAAGATTTACAAATTTTGTGACATTTCCAGCTACTTTCCAGATTTGTGGCCACTTCTTTTTGCTGTTCTTTCACAGCTGTTGCTCAGTATTAATGTCTTTTTTAATATTACCATTCAATCAGCAGTTATTGCTGACAACTTAGAGCCTCATATGTATTATGTACGTATTATGCGTCTGCAGGTCCTGAGGATCCGTCAAAGTCAAATTGACGATAAAAAGTGTCGCCCGCTGTTGAGATGCCTCATGGACCATCCTGCCCTGGTCGAGCTCGACTTAGCCCACAACATCCTCAGAGACGGTGGTGCCAGGTCTGTTGCTGAGCTGCTGTCCAAGGGCCAACTGAAGAGGCTCAACATTTGCAACAATGAAATCGATGTCCATGGAGCTAAAATCTTAGCTCAGGCTCTGTCAAACAATTCCACTCTACGGTACCTGAACATGCGTCTGAACCAGGTGAGGGACGAAGGCGGACAGGCCATTGTCGAGGCCTTGGAGAACAACACGACTCTGACATTCCTGCACCTGGGAGGCAATGATTTGACCTGCCTAACTGCTATTGTGCTGTCAAAAGTGCTGCTAAAGAATGAAACACTGAAGACCCTCAATCTGTCCTGCAACAGCCTTGGAGAGGTAAGTTAGAACAAATCGTTATTATTTATCTCTTTAGAGCTACTTTATTTGGCTCCTTTGTGAATTGAAGCAAACTTGAAACTCTTAAAAAGGTTAAAAGAATTTTTAAACATGTTCTATTTGACCATAATATTCATGTCACAAGGCTTTGCTAAAGGTTTTACTACTAACTACATCAGGACAAATTTAGCAGAAAGGTGTGTGAAATACACCAAAGTACTTCCTGGATCGCCTACAGCAGAAATGTCATGCATGTTAATCTTTCTCTCATGTACTACTTCAATTAACATCTGATAAATAAACAATAAATTCATGTATTTTATAGGACTCTGATCTTACATGTTACATGTGAAAATTTAGCCAGAAATGTTCTCATAGAGTTGTTAAGTTCTCAAAGCTTTTTCTTTACACATTTTAAAATTCTTAATGCTGAGGTTTACCAGCTATTTTTATAGTGTTCAAGCTCTAACAACAAAACATGGATGGATGCAATTTCAGACATTTTTTCCATACTTTTCTTTTTCCATGTAATAAGTAACAAAGTGAGGAAAAGTTTTGAGTGTTTTGCAAATGTATTAAAAACAGAAATCCAAGCAATGGTGATTATGACTATTTTTTTCCCAAAATTTTCATGATCCGTTGATTGTCTCCCAGGTGTGTGTGGTTCCTGTGATTACCCTCCCAGTGTATTTTGTCTCCTCGTCGGATCCTTGTCATACGTAGTCTGTTTCCCTGTGCTGTCCAGTCTGCCTTGTTTCCCGTTGTTTAGGTCTGTTAAATTATTTTACCATTAAATCCATAATTCATTACTTCAACCTGGGTCTGCCTGCGTTCTCCTCACATCCAACCATCCGAACCATGACAATAATGAGGTATTTGTGCGTAGATTTTTGAGGAAAGAGATTAATTCAATACAATTTGGATTAAGGCCGTAACATAAACTGTGGAAAAGGTGAAGTGCTGTGAACACCTTCGAGATGCACTGTCTCGTTAAACACCTTTATCGTTACAAAACTTGGTTTATGCAGCTTCATAGCTTCCTTTGTTTTCACTTGATGACTGGTGCAGTCTGCACAGACATGTCTGCCGCAAGTATGGCCGCAAGTAACCAGAATGTCTGTGAAGTACAGGGGTTTTCAATTATTCATAGACACGTGTGGAAAACATGTAGTAATGGAGAGCAGAGTTAAGTATTTCCCCATGAGACACATTTCTGACTTTTTATCTCTCACACTCTCTCCTCTCAAAGATTTCATGGCATACCATATCTCTGTCTGGAATACATTGCAGAGGATCAAAAGTCACCCACACAGCAGGAAATGTAATACCAGCAGTATCTGTGACCTTGGTTCAATCTTTGTAAAAATAAAAATGTCTGTTTCTGTGTAAGAAAACATCTATTTGTCACTGGTGACAGCAGCAATATGCAGTTCTGAAAGTGTGAGCAGAGAGTGGTGATTAAACAAGGTTGTCAAATGTGTCTTTAAAGCTGTTACATTGTGGGATGTTATCACAAGCATTGTGTTTCTTTGCTACATTGTGTGTGTGTGTCTGTGTCTTGTGTTTGTGCAGATTGGAGGCAAGGCTTTGGCAGAGGCGTTGGTTCACAACACCACTCTAACAGAATGTGATATCCGCCAGACAGACATTGATGAGACGAATGCTGCCTCCATTAACAAGGTGATTTGGGGCAATCAGTGTGCAGACTACGATAGGCGGAGAAGAAGTACCATTATGTCAATATGTGTATAAACCTGCATTTATCAGATACCGAGTCTTACTCCATATATGTATCTAAAAGCTCATTAAAATGTGTTTTTCCAAACTCCACTTCATACACTTTGACCTTTAAATCCAAGGATTTGCATACTTTCTGACTTTTAGATTTTCTGTTTAGGTATAAATTTACAAACCAAACAAACCATTCTGCAGGATTTCTAAAGTTGCAAGTATGTATTCACAGTAGCTTTGAAATTAGTGGCGATTTAAGGCAAAGTAACTTGAAAAAGTGAGCCACATCCCCACAGCACTATGAACATGCATCGTGCTGTGCAGGAACAAGTAACACACTCTAAAAAGGTTTGACTCTTTGTTATAAACAAGAAAAGGTTATAGTACTTTAGAAAAAATACTCTATTAACTCACCATTACATTTTGCCTCTCACAAATTTCAATGTATTGAAACTGGAACTAAACAAAAAGCTCATAATTTTTAAGTGGAAGAAAAATGATACATAATTTTCAACATATTTTAGAAATAAAAAACCTGAAAAATGTGGCATGTATTGTCTTTTTTCTGAAGCCCCTCTATAAAGTTATGCAATTTAATCTCAGTTTGGATGCAATACTTTAGTGAAAAACACACCAGAAAGGTCAGGTATGAATCCTGCTTGACATGTCTCTAGCAGGATTTATTTTTTTGAACAATTTATCCTAAAATGAATTGTTCAAAACTGCAAAGCTACACAAATATGGCCAGCTACAAAAAAAGGAATACTGAAAACTAACTTTGGAAAGCATCCCTGCAGTGAAACATGGTGTTGGCAGAATCATGATGTGAGATTCTGGTCAGACTTGATGGGAAGGATAATGACAAAAGCATTATGAAATAACATTGAGTTATACAATACAGATAAAAACAAAATAGGTTTAGTGAGCATTTTCATTTATTGACATTTTTATCCAGTTTTGAACAGATATTTGGTATTTAGTCCTCATGTAACAGCAAGGCAGCTTTGTGGTGATACTAAAATACACAAAAATGTTTTCACTCAACATTTTCAACAGGTAGTAAAGCAAGTAGTGCAATAAATAAACAAACATAAATTATTTTAACCTTGCAACAAAAAACAAAAAAAATCAAAGGTAAAAAAATATAAATAACCTCCGTGACTCTTAGACAAAAAGACTGTGCTGTGTGTGTTCAAGTGTGAATGCACCAACTTCTGCCACCATTTCAAACACGGCAGCTTGCGTAGCTAAAGAAGTGCATTCAAGTGATTCGTAAGTGTGGCTAAAAGGAACTAAAACTACTCAGAAGATTAATTAAAGTTCGCATGAAGTTGGTATCAGTTGTGTTGCATTAAGGATAGAATAGCTTGTCACCATTAAATGCCTGGATGTCCAAGTTTTTCCTGCTGCTATGGCCTCAATGTTTCTCTGTGTGAGAGAAATATTCAGCTACAAGAACAGTCATTATTTTCAACTCTTATCTTATTTACAGTACAAAGCCTCTCTGCCCTACATACACAAATTTATACAGATATAAAAAGATGAGCCCCAAAGCATTCTGGACAGAAACAGTATAATCTATTGCTACAAAACTAATATGCTTGCCAGACACAATAAAGGGTTTAGTGCTTTGCATGACAAAATCTTTTATTCTAACAGAGGAAAGCTATTGGCCTTTCAGGCTGGCTTATACAGCAAGCAGATTTTTTTTCTGTCACATTTAATGTAAACATTGCACCTGTAAACAAATCTCCTCAAATAATTTTTATTATTATTATTTTTACAAATGACCATAATCAAGCATTGCGACCATGACGCTGATTGATAATGGGCTTGGATGATTTGTGTAGCGGTCATCAAATTTTATTGGTTTTTGCCTAATTCATGCTGAGACGTGACCCAACCCTTCACCACTCAGACGTTTCTGTTGAAAATTAAAACAAGATTAATTTACGTCAGATATTTTTATTTTGCATTAACTGAAGGTGGTAACTTGCAACAATTACATAGATGGCGTGTGGTGACACTTTAAATGTGGGACATTTGGGTTTTACATTCACAATGATTGCTCATATGAAAAATATACCCTAAATACACTAAGTGCTAACAACTAGCTGCTATTTAAGCCAATAAAAATGTATTTCTCCCCCTTTTAAATGTCCTAAAGCTAAATAAGAACGCTCACAAATAGTTTGTACAGTCTCTGTTAGCCACAATGTTATGTGTATGGCAGCCATATTGGCTATTGAAATTGGACACTGCCTTTGACTTATGGAGTTTCAATTTAGACTTCAGGGGATGTTTGAGTTGATTCTTCCAACTTGGAACTAGAAAAACGCAACTTCCGCATACCAGCGACTCACTCGCATCACAACAAAAAGAGAAAGAAATGACAGCAGGAATGTTGTTGCAAGTAAACTCATTGTCTCACACTATCCTGAGTTTGGTGAGACTTGCATAAGTGCTATTAATAAATTTGAGGTTTGACAGAATGTTTAATCCACCCTCAGTTCTTACTTTTAATGTATTTTAGGTATTGCTATTAAGCTAGTTCCAAACATATAACCCCAGGTGGAATACAGTCAGTGACAGATTGAGCGCAGACAAATACCATTCATGGATTAGTACATGATGAGAAGATAAGTGTCACTGACAGCAAACTGATTTAAATGAATAAGAAACCCCTTTGTATCCAAAGTTGTTGACAAACTATAAATATCCTTTTGATATTTTACTATTTTTGTGCATTACAACTCACAGCTACTGAAGAAAGATAAAAAAGGCAAACTACAAAAGCCTTTATACTCAATGTCGATGAAAACCTTTAGGAATTGCTATCTTATTCATTATATGTTACATTTAGGAAGGGAATCTTCATATTAGAGGCCTGTGCTCATAGTTTGCACTTATCTACATCTATGCTATGTCCTATATGTTCTGGTTGTCCTTTAGGGATAAAAGGAAGTACTTCTAAGTCGTGTTTTCGGGTAATCCTGTCATCTTATTGAATGTGTCACTAACAGTGTCAAGTCCAGGCCTGTTTTTACAGTTACATGACAAGCTTTCTGGATGCGTCTCTGATGTGCATCAGCAGCAGCACAGAGCTGGCAAAGCAATATCTGCGTTACATTATCTTGAAAGTCATTTTTGATTTATTTATTGTCTTATGAAAAACACCAGAAAGCGCGTTTGACCCGACTTGTAGGGGGATGCCATTTTCAACAGCGATGACATCAGAAGACCGACGTCTCCGTGACGTACCACATGTGGTTGTTCTGTAGTTTTATTGGGAAGAGGCTGAGATGAGACGGTTCAGATTGTGAGAGCGGATGTTTCTCGGAAATGGTTGATGTTAGGCACTTTAACGAAGAGGTAGCCTGAGTTGGACTGTCAAATGTGAAATAAAGAAAGACACGGTTTGAAATGATGATTCTGTTTAGAGTTCTCATGTCCTTCATCCACTAAATTATTCATCCTCCTCCTGTTCTATATTTGGCATGGAAGGGAGTAGAATGTCATTGCAAACATGCTGATTTCCGTTCACTAGATGCTTTATCTCTACCAGACACTTTAATGTTTTTTTTATAGCTGTGCTGACCTTGAATGAATATGTCCATGATTTGAGTTTCCTGCCTGCTTTTATTTTGATTTTCTATGTAGGCCTGACCGATGAGTTCATCAGAGATACTTTTTATAAGGAATCTGCTGAGTCTCGTTCATGCCTGTATTTTCCCTCGTGAGTCACATGACTCACGCAATGTGTATGTCTCTATTAATATCTCAGTGTGTTTGTTGTTTTACTTGTGCATCAGTAACGTATTGCAAAGTTTTCACTTCTTATCAAACTCCTAATTTGTCAGAATTGAAGAAAGGTTGCCAAGACACTCATTCACCAATGTGACATTTCAAAGTAGGGTGCGACTTTTCTTGGTATTTCCATGTTGGTAGTCCCTCGATAGACAGCTGAGGACAGCTTGGTTTGAAATGGTTATCTGTGCAAAACTCATCAGAATCATTATTTGTTTTTATCTGTACCAGTAAAGGTCTGAACAAATCTTGTTACAACCTGTAGGTGGATGTTATGGTAAAGACATACCGACTGCTGAGGAGGTATTTATATCACTTGAACCCTTCACATTTTTTTTACATTTCAACCTGCAAACTTCAATGTTTTTATTGGGATTTTTTTTGCCATAGACCAAGACAAATTGGTGCATAATTTTGAAGTAGAAGGAAAATGATAAATTATTTAATATTTATTTTCTACATATAAAGTATAAAAAGTGTGGTGTGCAAGGATCCAGTCCTCCTAAGTGAATGCTGTAACTACAGCTACGTCATTTGGGAATATCTCTGCCAGCTTTGCAAACTTAGCACTGACATTTTTGCTCATTCACAGTCAGACTGAATGGATAGCATTGGCAAACATAAATCTCCTAGTCTTGCCAAAGTTTCTCAATGGGACTTAGGCCATAAATACGCTATGATTTAATCAATATCCATGCATTTACTACTCTTATGATGAATTGAAGAGTGCTTTATGTGATGTTCAAAGTTTGGGACCTAATCCTACATTACAATTCTGAACGTTTTCTTTTTCTGACCTGTCTATCTGCAGGTGTTTAAATCCAGTCTGGTACTTTTTTGCATATAATTTGCATGTTCTTGAGTTCCCTTCAGGTACTCCTGTTTTCTCCCTCTGTATGAAAACATGCAAGTTAGGTTAAATTATCAAAGTGTACACATGAATCTGTCCTGATGCCTTGAGACGGACTGGATTGTCCTCGCTCCTCTCTGCCTGTAAAAAATGGTGGATGGGGGATTTTCCTTCCACTTCTCAGTCATGGACTAACTTGTGTTGTGCTGAAGCTTTTGGTTGTAATGTGTCCAAAATGTGAAAAAGTGTAAGCACCTAAATACTCACAAAGCATTGTAAATGCATACACCATCTCAAGCCAGGGCTAAAGATGTTTCTCAGCCTCAGTTTGTGTCATCACACTGGGCCAGCTGGGGGTCAAAGGGACGTCTCCACACAGGAGCCATTCCTGTGCAAAGAGCGGTGGTCGTGATTGAGGCATCCTTCGTTGCGATGCACAATGAGCACAGGAAAGCACAGAGCGTCCTGATAGGCCGGAGGGTTCTCCTCATTAGTCTGCTGACCTGACAGGCAGCGAGTGCTCTCGGTGGGACAGGACTGCTCATTCAGGCTCCCGCTGCTCCTCCACAGACAGCTCCGCCTGGACCCATACAGCCGGCCCAGAGAGAAGCGGCTGGCGCTGAAGGGGATGCGGGGGCTCGCTGTGTTGCAGATGCTCAGGGCGCTGCGGGAGAAGATGGAGGAGCTGCTGATGGCGCGGTGGCAGCGTTCGCAATTCTGCCTGTAGCTGCCGTACCGCCCACTTGTGGAGTAGCTGTTGCAGCTCCCAGAAAGCTGGGCTAGATCCATCAGGACTGCCTCCGAGTAGCTGGGCACCAGCTGCTGGTTGGAGCGGATGTGCCACTCTAGCTCCGTGCTGTCGATGGTGTTGACCCGTGGGATGTGTCGGCAATACGGACGCTCCTCGGACGGCGTTGCTGGCACGTAGTCAAAGCCGAACAGCTTCTCCACATGGTAGTGAACGCAGGCTGTGCGGTACTCCGTCAGCACCCGCAGTGGCCAAGAGAAAGTGAACGCTGCTGCCACCCAGAAAGCAGAGTTGGAAGCATACCAGGGAGGATGGTTCAGGTCAGAAAAGGCAACCATGTGCTCCTTAAAGTCCACATTCTTTAAGTGCATCCCCTCGCGAGCCTCCATGTAATCATCCAGGCCTTCGTTTTCTGTAAAGAAGCGAGCCCGTTGCGTCAGGTAGGTGTTTTCTGACTCCACATTGGCAAAGCTAAAGCACTTTGTGAACCTCAGCCTGCTAATGGGGAATCCCTCCAAGCCTAGCAGCTGCTTCGAGATGTCCTTCGCGCCACAGTTCCCATAGTCAAACTCCGTCTCGGCCACATGCGTGTTCACTCTCTCGTGGTAAACCTGCGTGGTGGTGTATGCGTCTCCGTTGCGGTAACGCGTCACCTGCCGTGTCCTCCTGACATAGTGGTAGCTGATGGCCTTCCACCAGATGCAGGGCGTGGCCTGCTGCATGAGTTGTATGCGCTCGGCCACGCTGTCCACGTCCACCTTGTACAGCAGGTCATTCCGAGCGTAGCAATGCCAGCACTCTACAAGGTAGACCACGTAGAGCATGACCAGGAAAGCCAGGGGGATGTAGATGTAGCCGTTGGAGCAGGGGCTGTCGTGATACATCATGGACTTCCCCTTGTAAGCGCTGTCGAAGGAGAGACGCGTGACCTTGGTCACCTGGCACCAGGCTATCACTCCTACGCAGCCATACATCAACAGGGACAGCAGCAGGCATTTCCAGTGAGACTCCTGGCACAAAGACTTGGTCAGAGACTGTTTCTGAGGATGCTGCTGCAAGAGAAGAAGGGCAAACAGAAGTCAGCAGTAATAGTAAAGGTGACCTGTTCAAGATTCAAGATCAAGATTCAAGAGACTTTTATTGTCATTCACATCACGTGTTACATGAGGTAGAACGAAATTGAGAGTCCCGGCCCCAGTTACATCCAAATATAAAATATAAAAACTAGCTACAAGATGACATTATTATAAATAGGAAAAATATTTACAAATATATAAAAACAAGAAGTAGACAATGAAATGTATAGTAATAAGAATGTACAAAATGGATGAAGTATGAATTTAGTAGTGCAACATTTTAAAGTGTCCGAGTGTAAAGTGCAAATACAGTGTCATTGGGGGGGTTTAGGGGTTGAAGTGACCAAGTTACTGTTAGGGACAGTGCAGTGAGAGAGACTGAGAGGAGTTTGAGAGTCTCACAGCTTCTGGT